>JAJJMC010024260.1:249618-264406 GCA_023531435.1 Papaver californicum
TAGGACATCCCTTATCGTAAAATTGGGTCACCTTGGCTCAACTAGGAGCCCCTCTATTGATGTGGGAGCCCCTATATCAGACTTCTTCCACAAACACACAATAGGTGATTAGTAATTGTATTTTTGTGCACTATCCTTACCTAATATTCTTCTTAACCTAATTAATCAAAATAAAATTAAGATCAAATTGATTGATACCACTTGCTTATTAGTAAAAAACTTCTAGGACAAGAATATGATATACGGAACAAATGGAACCTAGAGACAAAGCATGTGACAATGGATCTAGCATAGATTGATATTTTTGTTTTGCATTATTGTTAAGTAAATAATGGCAGATTGGTAGGTATGGACTGAATCTAGCAGAACATTCGTGGAATTATGCTCACCTAATCATTTAAATTCATCCTTTAGGTAGCTTCTTAAGCATTTGTCCTGAAACCATGCAAAAACCTTTCGTATCCTCCCTAGCATACGTAGTCGTATGATTTAAGCAACAGGTGTGCCTTATTAGTTGTTTCAATCAATTAAGTAGTGAAACTCTGATGGAATTATCAAACTCAGGTTGGTTGTCCACCAATTATCAGGTTCATATAGCTTCTTAAACTAGACTTTGGGACATATATTGGTCCTGATATATTGGTTTATCATATTTTGATAAAGCTTCTTAGCTTTGGTATTTACAATTGTTTCTTCTGTTTTCTTCACTGCTAACCCATGGTTTTTAATAACTGATTCAAACATTGGAGAAGGGTTTATATAGATTCAAATTGTGGATGTCACCGATAAAAAAGTAGAATTCATAAGATATAAAAGAGATCCATCTATAAACTAACCAAGTATGCTAGATAGTTGAGATGTTGACTCTGTGTACATGGTGTGACACCTTTCCTGAATAGCCTAATATGATTTCCATATATGGATATAAACCAATAATTGAGTTATAAAACCAGTAATCCTGACTCTCTTTTTTTTTGACTGTCAACTTACATAGATTAAAGAATGACAACCAAGACCCATTACTGTAGGAAACTCTATTAGAAAAACAGAAGCACCAGTAGATTGAATACTTGAGATTTTCAAATTTCACTTACCCGTGCTGGACATCATAGTTTAGTTCAGTTATTCTACACGGTTCACTGATGTAGTTAAGGAGTTTCAAGGTGCAAATCTAACTGTGTACGTAACAACACTGACGAAAGAATTTATGTCAATTGCAATAGACTTCTTTTCTGATCCAATCCTCGAAATCTCTACGTACGCCTCACCCTCAGCGTTTGGAGTTGATGGTCTCATAACAGACTATCCAGCTACTGCTAACACCTACTTGAGTAAGTTTCTCCTTCAAACTGATTTCTCAACCCATAAGTAACCTTCGTTTGGGTCTTATCGACAGGTCTGTAACTTAACTCTAATGGAACTGAGTTATTTTTGGACTACGTACCAATGCAGGATCTCCATGTGTTGACCCTGATGCAACAAATCTTCCATACACAATTTTACAGCCTCAACCAGGGGAGATGCTCAGCTTGGCAGAACCAGGTGCACTACCACCAGCTGAATCTGCAGCTCCATCCCTTGAACCAGCTGATGTGGTTGATCCACCTTTGCCCCAGTGTCACACGTTGAGAGTGACAAATCCCGGTGCCGCTGGACCTTCACCTGGCAAAAACAGTCAATCGGTAAACATTGCCAGCACTAGACTTTGTTTACTATTCCTCATCTACATGTTCATGGTTCTATACTGATTTTAACTAAAATATGCCACCACTAATTCTTAAAAAAATGGCGTGTTGACCTTAACATGGCCCTCTTTACAGTAACATATCAACTTTCAGATTTTTTTTTTTTTTTTTGAGTTGTTAAAAGCTTCATTGGTTTCTTCTGTTTGATTCATTTATTTTTTGACTCTGTACTATATACATTTTTTAACTAAGTCATAAAAACTTTATTGATAATTTGAAAGATTACAAAGAAAGGAATAAGAGCCTTTTGCTTGGGTCTGTTATTTGAGTTTACATCAAATTAAGATGGGGTCTGTGTTTGAATTCGAATTGCGTGATTTTGTCATAGTATGGGTTTAAGTTTTCAAGCGATAACTCTCTCAAAAACAAAAAGTTGTTGTTGCCGTGGGTTGTGGTTCAATTATAGATGAATGCCCGAGATTAGGAAGTTGTTTGGAGCCCTGAATGCTTAGTGAATGATGGGTTGTTGTTGAATGATGAATTATGTGCAGAGAAGGAGATGAAACAAGGATTTGAAGAACTCATGACACTCAGCTCTGTTGACATCAAGTTATGCACACAGAGGGTTTGTTTAAATGCCTGAATGAGCTGTTTTTTCAGCTAAGACTTGCTTCAGCTAGCCATGGATCAGATTAATTTTTGTAACTTCATCTTTAGAAAAATTTTTGGGGGGTATTTAGAACAATGGCTGTATATTATATTTAAGTTTTCTCTAATTAAGAAAATGGATGTCACTAATATTGAAATAATATAATCAGAATCACGTCACAGCAATTGATACATTTAGAAGTGAGTTCTTTTCTTTTCTTTCGAATTTTCATTTGATGAGATTTTAATTTTCATTAACAAGGAGGTGGATTTGTAATGATTTGATCATATTTTTATATTCTGATTCACGAAAGAAAATGATTATGTTTTTCACGTTATTGGTTTTGCCATTCGGCTCAATTTTGGTGCGTTTCATTTCTGTGGAGTTATTGGTTGAATTTGCTCTGTTGTTGCAGAAATCTTTTTCACGACTTCTGTTGTTCGTCCAGGGGTAGATGTAGCTTATTGTATTCATGTGTTGTCAAGAAGATTAAATAATACTCGCAGTTGGATCGTAATCAATTCTTTCCGTGGTATGGGATCACCTCTCTCTGTCTGGTGTGTGCTTAGATATTCATCTTCATTTTTGGGAATGTTTGGGTCAAAAAAGCAACATAAAGGTTGCTCATATTGCATTTTAGATGTTTTGAATTTTCCAATTCCAGAGTTTCCACCAAATGGAGAAGTTGTGGGTGTATTTACCATGGAGGATGTAATTGAAGAACTTCTCCAGGTATGCACATCTTAAGAGGCTTTAGTTCTCAGTAAAGCAACCACAATAAGTACAAAGTTCAACTTCAACTATATGAAAATAAATGTTCATTCCTCTCCCTCTTTTATAATACTCGCCAGATAAAATTAGAAAAATCGAAGAGTTATCGTTCATATTCTGGTAACACATGCATAATATGAAAACATTAAGATCTGAACCATGCTAATCTTCAAAACATAATCCATCACAAATCTCGTATGATAAAAAAAAAATTGCACAGTTGGTAGAGTCGTGTTGATAACGTGTTGTAATATTACTAGAATATTGAAGAACATAAGAAGGAAAACTCTTATTCATTAGAGAATAGTTATATTACATAGGTTTAAGCCTCTATATATACGCTAATGAGGTAAATCCAAGTTACATCTATATGGGCCACATATATATAGGTCCAAGGTCTTACAACAATTATTGGTATTTTTGTGTATTTATTACAAAAAACTCTTGTTCACATATTTTAGTCATGACAAGTTGTTAGGAAGACTTTGACTCTAGATAGGTGCTGCATAGCTAAGATTACAAGGATGAGAGGGTAAAAGAAAAAATAATCTACTATAAAACGGCAGATGTTTTTTTTTAAAGACGGCACTTGCCAAAATATGTAAGAATATATAAGATTTGAAAGCCAGTTTGTAAGTTACCCCTTCTTGCTAATGGATGGCTCCACATGGTCATATGGTTTTAGGAAAACTATGCATATGAAATACCATTAAATTCTTATCCGAGGAAAGGGGTACAACGTGATTAGGATTATAAATTAGGTCGGGCTAAGCCGTCCAATCCATTAATTTGTTGGGATATGCCGGCCTAACCATATAAGTTAACAAGAAGAGCAGATCATGTTACCGTGAAAAATAAAGTATTCATAACCTTCCCTAGCCTGCTATGCAATTTGGGCCAGAGTAAGATGGGTCGAGCAGGCTTTGAATAGTAAAAATATAGTTGTGAGTTGGGGTGAGCAACGGGTAAAATCCGTGAATTAGACATCACCTATATCCGGTCTGTTTAATATACGGGTGCTAGATTTGCATCCACATTCGATCATTTATCTGCGAGTCCAACATCCGCGGGTGGGTGCCTAGATGAATTTGATGTGCGTGGATCCGCGAATTTGAATTAAAATTGTATTTAAGTAAGATGAAAGCAAAACTAATAAAAATATTGTTTAATTAACGGTTTTTAACATTCTAAATCATCCTTAAATAAATATCCTTACATGTTTAACTAAACCCTCTCCGACTCTCTGCTAGCAACGTGTAAAACTAAAACTTCCAAAGATGAGTAATACGAAGTAGATATATTAATGAGTATAAATTACTAAATTTATCTTCATACCTTGCATAATTCTAAGATACCCTTAACCTAGCGGGTACGGGTGACCAATGGATCTCTAGACATGCACCTACACCCACCAACATTTAATGGATATTCAAGAATGGACTCATGTCCAATCCACCCATAAACGGGTTGGGTGTCTACCCGCCAAATTACGGGTGGATTGGGTAGGATTAGCGGGTTGGACCATCCATGCTCACCCTTAGCTATGAGTCTTATGACTGCTGATACCTGAATATTTACGACCCTTGATTAGATTCATTATTCTGTATCTTAATCCCACCAGAAAGATGGGGACTTGGAGACTAAGTCCGGGTCATGAGAGGGTGTTTAAGGGCAAAAAAGATAAAGAAAAGACAAAAATGAAGTAAAAAGGTGTTGATTGGCGAGTTAAAAATGAAAAAATGGCAATTTGATAATAAAGAAGGTGAAAGGATATGTGTCACCATAAGGTAAGAGAGATAAAACTATTAAAAATAAAAAAAATGGTATTTGGGAAGGGATTTTTTTTTACTCTTTCTCTTCTAGAAAAGAAGATGTTGTACAAAATTATTAACTTCATCCTAGATAAGTTATGTATTATTAATTTCTTTTTGTTATGGTAAAACATGGGCAACTGCACCAGGGTCGTCTCAATGTAATTGGATCCATGCAAATTCAAATATGCCTTGTACTATTAGGCTAATTTATTTTTATTTTTCACAAAACACATGCATCAAGTTTAACCGGACCCTATAATTAAGGGTGTGCTACACGAAGATTTTTTCATGGCACTAAGATGCTAGAGTGTTAACAAAATATATTTGCCCTATATATATCTAAAATGTTTACATTTTTATTGATTGCAGGCTCTTCGAAATTTAGCTTCTAGGACTCTACGATATTCCTAAATAACGTGCCAATTGGCATGTTTATAATTGTTACGGTAGATGATGAAGGGTAAAAGAGTTAAAAATGGATCACATAAAATGGAATTTGAGTCAATCAAGCTAGTTCGACTCTAGGCCTCTACTAGCTTGACTCTTCCTTAAGCCACGACTAGTCCAATCTTAGGCCGCGACTAGTTCAACTCTGCCTTATTTAGGACTCGACTAGTTCAACTTACTTTAATAGAACACAACAAATATTCTGCTATATAGAGTAACTCTCATGGGCACGTCCCATCCAACTCCATGGGACCTGATCCGGACTCCTAATAACATCCACACTAGTCATATCACATGGTCCTTATATCATTTGGAACACAAGGAATGTAATTTCATGCAACTGAGTAATGGTCATTCCCCATAACTCATACGCTTGTCTAAAGGGACCCACAAATGGAGAATTTAACGTCTTCCCTTTCATGGCCATCCACACTAGGTTAATTCTCAACCTTATTTTGTGTCTCACACATGATCTATGATGGTATCTTGTGTTATCTAGTGATCTCTGCAAGACACCGACTAGTCACAATGCCCAAATGGGGAATACTTGACTAGAGAATACTGTTATATCGACAATTCATCAGACATGAAGGCTGATTAAGTCACACACACATGGGGGATAACTTTAGGGATTTGGTCTGACGGTCTATGACACAATGAAGGACAGTTGCATTTCTCATCACTAAAGATGACAGTCGGTCGAGGAGGTTACGAAAATCAACGGATGAACTTGACTCATCCTTAGGTATTCATGTGCTCACGGATTAGATTCTTATCACATCCTTTATCCTTATCCACCGACCTGATATTAGAGGGTTCAACTATAAATAGGTCATCAATCGACTCTGTTGAACACATCTCTTAGAGCATTTTCCTATAACCAATAATTAATATGATCTCTCTTTTTCTTTATGTTTTTATTTTTATGAGATCAACGATGATTCATTTATGCATGCGGATGAAACAGTATTTGAACGACCATAAGCTTGGGTTACGGGCGGACTCATAAAACCATTAATCTCACTTCTACCCTTCACTAATTTTTAGCTACCTAAAGTTTCAAAAAACTTGAATTTCCCTTGTGCTTATTTAGACGGTCCTACATAACACGAGAATAAGCATGTTTTGTATTTTATACAAAAATCTAGAATTGCGCTTGTACTCGTTTATATATTTTAGTCACGATAAATCGTTAGGAAGACTTTAACTCATGTCCTAGGTTAAAGAGAGTCCGATGAAATGGGAAAACTAGTATTGCAGGTATGAAAGAGCAAAAATAAAAATAATCTACTGTAAATGTGGCAAACAATGGACAAAAAATAAACAACTGGAAGACATTTGTAGAAATATGCGAGAATAAGCTTTGAAAGCCAATTGGTAAGTTGCCAATATTTTGCCAATACTTGCTCCACCGAATCATATGGTTTAAAGAAAAAATCCATTTGGAATATCCGAAATATAATAAAATATAATTAAAATTTTATCGAGAAAAAAAGTGGTATAACTAGGGTTATAAATTGTGCCGAATCGAACCGATTTACTATGAAGTAAATAACATGAGTTAAAGTACTGTTAATTTATAACCAAAATTACTAGATAACATTTACTATGAACTGAATGAGACAAATTATAACTGAAAGTTTTTGGATTTTTCTTATTCTTTGCCTAATTTTAAATTTTATATGAAATTAAATAGGAAACTCCATTGAAAATATATTTTTATCGGATTTTGTAATCTTGTACCCCATACACAAGATAACACCCAATGATTGGCATGGAGAAAATGAACATCCAATAACACTAAGAGATGATGTGAATTTGCGTTGGAAATTGCAAACTTTAATGGATTTTTTGAATTTTTTTCTCTACAAATAATGATAAAACCCCATAAATCATAAAAAGCAAGAATAATGATTACCAGAAGCTCGTCATGACAACACTCTTAAAACATTAGATAAAAATGCTTCAAAAAAAATATTGGATAAAAGGATATCTCCCCGAAACCCTTTTATCTCTCTTGGCAAATTAAATCTGAAAAAAATGAAAAAGAAAAAAATAACTCGATTAGATGAAACCCTAGGTCTCAATTTCTGAAATCATTACAAAAACTAATTAGGTCTCAATTCCAATCGTAACCAATAAACAAATTAAAAATTAATAAGAAAGAGAGTAGGCAAACCAAAACTCATTTCATAACCATTCCAGATTATACATCTAATGGAACATCATCATCATCAATATGTATTGAAACAACATCAAGGTCACTGGGAACAGAAGAAAAAGGACTTTTGAATTTAGCTTCATCATATCGAAGACCTAAAATTAGATTTGAAGAAGAAGAGATTAATTGAATAATAAAACAAAAGACATTTCTCTTTACCTGGTACACTTCTCCACTTGAAACGACTGTAGGATCTCCAACCACATCTCTAAAAGAAACAAAAGGTAAAAACGCACTAGTGAAGAAGCAGCGAAAAAAAAAACAATGAGAAAGAAGGAGACGAAGGAAAATTGAAGTAGGGTTTTTTTTCTTCTACAAACTTAAATACAATTTCCTAGACGTCTGATTGACTTTCCCAAATTTTAGTGGCATTAGATTTTAAAAAAGAGTGTAAATCTGGTGTAATAAATTTTTGACCGTCCAAACCCATATCTGAATCATCCAGCTGCCAGACAACGTAGATGATGAGAACCGTCCGCTCGGTGTGTAACAACTACTACCCAATGCACCATACGTTCTTCCATCAACGCACCATATAGCACCGAATTCCATCCAACAAACACGAATTACTTCGCTCTAAACCAACGAGAATGCGTGGTTATGCTCATTATCCAATAGGAGCAAGGGTAAGCTCCACCAGTGCTAGTTTTATTCTGGAGTGAGGGATGGTATTGAGTATTGAGGTTGTTGATTTAAGCCTCTATATATATAAGCTATAAGGTAAACCCGGGTTACATCTACATGGGCCGCGCATATATAGACTCAAGGCCCTACGACACTCCCCCTTGTGCGGTCCAATATTAGTGCTTCATATGTAATGCTTCACATATAATGCTTCGAACATAGTTCTTCACCTGTAGTTATCTTTTTGATGACCATTGCGTCTAAGTCAATTGTCGCATTAAAATCTCGCTAGGAAAACCCAAAGGGACAAAGCCTGAACTGAGGAAAAAGTATAAAATATTAAGAGAACTTAGAAAATAGTTGGACTCGCATATGTTGCTGGTTAAAACCTTGACAAGGGAAAATCTAGTGGGATAAAAAAATACTGACGAAGGGAAAAGAGTACAACGTGATAAGTCTGGAAGTAAGTCTTTTCCAAAACCCATACATATCATCCTTTCTATGTTTATAGGTGAATATTGATGCAAAACAATAATAGTATTAGTACTACTAGTTGATTTGTGTTGAAAAATGTTGCGATGCAATCCTTGCGTCGTAGTGTTGATTCTGGAAGTGGTTTCTCTTGACAAACCATCGTATTTCATTTCTTTGATTCTGATATTATTCAGCAATATCAATGCAATCTTCAGGTCTTTAACATTTAACAAAATCTGGTGTAGTTTTTCTTTGTCTCGCTAAAAACCTTGTCGAGTAATAAAAATCATGTGGGAAAACGTAATTTCGATCGAAGCGAAAATAGTACAACACAACTTCACATTTCGAAGTGAAATATGTCGACATCATATCCTTGGATCCTTCCCTTGATGTCGGTATTTCCTCCTAATTTCATTTAGGGGAGTTTCCAGACAGTTCATTTAGCCATGTGTTTTTCGAAAGTGAATATAGGTAGTGACTTAGTAAATAAGTCTACCATGTCTCCCCCTGATTACTTTCGTGGGGGAAGAGATTATTGTTTGGAAACTTTTGGATTCCACTTCCATTAGAAGTTTTCTTTATGTCTTTGCAGGAATAAAACAAATTCATGTCAATGGTTCCTTTTAAGTATATGACTACATTCATTATACCATTCCAATGACGCTGTGTCGACGATGAGCTATATATAACTAACAAGTTCATTGAGGATGAAATATTTAGTCAAGTATATTATGCTAAGTACAACAATGCGTCTATTGCACTTATTTATGGAATTTCATCTCCCATCGACATAGATAGCTACAATTCAAAATAAGAACTTTTTTTGTGAGTACGCAGGGAAAAATACCTTACTTGTTTATCCCTTCCCAATCAAATAGTCACTTAGACGGATATACCAAATCCACCAGATTATTACAATCCATAAGTGAGCGTTCCAATATAATTGCAAACGCACTCTGTGGTTTAGAGTCATTTGATTTGGGCGACCAAAAGCTATCAGACCCTTTTATGAATATTTTTATCCCTTAATCCTTACATAGATAAGTAATAACCACATAAAAATGTTGTATTTCCAGTACTTTTGAAACTACCAAGCTAACTAAGTAGCAGAACGTTATAATGTTTATTACAAGAGAGTAAAAATTTACAGGGACTTTGTGAGAATCCTCGCGGTGCAAGGAGAGTCTTTATACTTTGAGACTTCATTCTTCTCACTTCGCTTTGTGACAAATAATCATGTATATCCCAGAGGCTTTACACTTGGTTGGTTAGCACTACCACACCAAATACTTGTATATTTGTCAAATAACCAAGTTCTACCTGGATTGTGTAGGCCAAATATGCTCTTGTTGATATTAAGCAACAAGGAGCATGGTTCGATCTCATCGTGCTTTATTTATTTAAGCAATTGTATATGAAAATAATAGGCATCAATATGCTCACTTGATATTTCCATTGACTCGTGCGCGTTCTCATAATCCTTTAGGATTTCATTATTCTCTAGAATCATTAAACTTATGAGCGTCCTCCACATTGATTCATGGATATAATCAGAGGAAATTCAATGATATAATTTCATTGATGATATGAATTAGGTTGTGCCTTCTTCACCTACTTCCTTTCTAGGTGTGTATTGATCGAACTTGGTGGTCTCTCCATATTCCTTTATGGAGCCACAACCTCAAACACCCTTCCACCAAGTGTAGTTGCAACACCTTAGTCTATGGTGTAACCCTTATTGATGATTTATATCCTCGCAAGCACATTTGCAGCTGGTATGTGTGATCTTGTCACTTTACAGATTTCAGTGTACTTTCTGAAAATTAATTATTCTTTTCACTTCAAATTTATTTTGTGGAGTACAAGAATCAATATGAGATAGAGTGGGAACACACCACGAAAATTCCTGTCGTTTCCTTATAAAATCTTTTTTCTTATCTCCCCCGAGCGACGAAAAGACTGTCTCATCAAAATAACGATCCGCAAATCTAGCTGTTAAGAGATCACTTGCCAAATGTTTCAAAATGCGGATAATTGTTGGAAATCCATATCCAAAATTACTTAATCGTTTTAATGACCCATTATAGTACGATGTGGGGTCGTAATGGCACATATATATAGCACAACAAAAAAAATGCGTAAGAATATAAATGTCATGCTTATATCCATTTACCAACTGGTACGCATAAATGGTTGACTAATTGTGGGTTCTAAAATAAATAAGTGAAGATGCCTATAATATTGCATATCCTACAAGCAGTTATAGGAAAGTTAATGCTTTAGACACCATCTATAACCTTTGATGGTAGCCTCTGCGAGACCATGTGGTATAGGATGCTCTACACTGATCCTATTAAACATACAATAATCATCAAGTTCTTTTGATGTAAACTCTCTAGCATTAACAAGGGTGGTGAGCCCTTAAATTGTGTAATATGTGATAGGATTGTTTCAAAAACGCATCATTTCTTGTGAAAAATAACTAATTCAATACTTTGAATCATCCACCAGAGTCATAAATCACTTGAATGGTCCGCGTTTTGGATGAATATGTTCACAAATATCATCTTGTTTCTTTTAAAAAAATGGGCTATTTACCATATGCATCTTAGGATGGTCGCAATTCTATTTACTAAAGAAAGACTTCGTAAAATGATTGACATGCTTTATTACTTTAAAAACATAATAGGAGGGGAGGTAGCGTTTCTAGTACTTTAGAAAGCAATGACTGTGAGAGATGTCGTCACTTCGCATTCTTTCAATTTTTGTAATTCCTATTTTCTTGTTCACTCAAATAAAGGGATGTCCGTTTGAGTTCTTTCAAAACAGAACATCATATCATAACCAAATTCTCTTTATGGTTATGTAAAAACCTGAATGAGTCAATCCCTAACATTACATTGTCGGTGACGATCGATATGGATTCAATTTTCTAAGTATGACTGACTTACAGTTCACTAGACTAATTGACTCATTATTTTCTATGAAATGTTATTCCTTTCACATTCATTATAGGTAATTTATAGATGTATTTCCATTCTCACAGTGAGTTTCGTATGATAACCGCTTGAACGGATTTCGTAGGAACTTAACAAAGTGTGATTAGCTCGTGGTTCTTACAGAGCTCATGTAAATTTTAATCTTTATACCAATTAGGCAACAAAGATTGAGCATTGCTTCACTCGACTGTTATTTGTGATGATCATCATATGGCACTATATAAGGAAACAGTTCAACAAGTAGTTGTATATTTCCTTAAGAGTTTCATATAATAAGTGGTGTGGCCTTATTACGTAACAAAAAAAATATATCTCATTTACTTTAGAGCGTTACATTTAATGAATATGATAATACTTTTCATCGTAATGCATGAATGATCCTTAGAACTCAAGTACTTTAGAGTATATCTCAAGTGCTCCAGAGTATTTTTGTCTCGTGGAAATGATATATTTTTTATTTCATAAGATCAGATATAGGAAACAATTCTTCATAATTTTTTATTTATTTATTTTAGATAAAGAAATGTCGGTTAAATTATCACCTAGCCAACAGTCAGGGAACGAATTATACAAAATTTAGTTGAATAAAAATACCAAAACAATAAAAATTGTATAAGTCTATTGACTGAGCAAATTTCTTGTTGCCGCTAAAGTTGACGACTAGGGGTATGACATCCTCCAAAGATATAGTGAATTTGTTGTCCTTTAAACTCCATATATATATATATCAGTTTGCAGTTGGCTGCTACTATAGGATACTCACATTATAATGCTTGTACCGTTTTCAGCAAACGCTTATACCAAGGTTTCCAACTCTCATTGATATGAGTCAGAATTATATCTTTGTCCCATGCTCGGTCGATACATTTACTTTGTATCATTACTATTAGAGCCAGAATTTCATCTATGCCTATATACTAAACAAAAAATTATATATTCTTCTACCATAATTTATGGATTTCCTTTCACATCTTCTCATATACCAACATGGGTATGATTAAACACGTCTAACCCTTTTTCTTCAGGGTTCTTTCCATATTTAACCTTGCCATAGTTAAGTTAAGTTGAGAAATTTCGTTATCCCAACAGTTGAGAAATTTTGTTATCCCAACAGTTAATTTTTTTTGTTATCCCAACAGTTGAGAGTTTCACATGCCTCTCGACCACTTACTTCAAGTTGAGTAGCTTATTTCAACATATACTAGTTCTTTAGTATAATAGATGAAGTAGAAAAAACAAAGATTGGAAAGATTTTTCTGACTCATGTCACCTTATGTGAAAAAGTTGAGACGTGTTAATTCACAACATATCTTTGTTAAAGTTATTGACCCATTATAGTCTAACAAGTGGATTACATACCACTGAACATTCAAGTTTTAGAGAAAATGAATATTTCGACAAACTTCCTTCAAAGCATTTCATTGTCTGAAGTCAATATGTCGCCTTAGAAACGTATAAGTTATGCCTTCATCTTTGAACAATGCATTTTCATTGGTTGAAGATTTTTATGATGGAAATGTAGTCCTTGTGGACACAAATTACTTCCTTATCAAAGACTCTTTAATGGTGCTCAAGTACTTCTAAGTTCAAAAGGTTAAATTCAAGTCGAGTTGGTTTAATCAAAGGTCGGTCAATTATTTGGTCAAGGCCCCGTCCATTGGGTTGGCAGGGTCATGTTTAACAAATTTAAGCATATATAATCCATTATATATAAAGTATTCAGGCCCATTGATAATAACCTTGAAACTATTAGCATATAGACCTAAAGTATTTTGTTCACCCGATTTATGTTGGCTCTGAGACGCCGAACAAAATTTACAACCATACGCATAACCTTAACCTTCTAAACCAATGTCCACTTTTCCTCAAAGAAAAATAATGTTGGTTCAGTAATTCACTCCATTCAGTTAACTTCGCTCTTATGATCACAACAAAGTTTGTTTACTTGTAAAAATACTTGATAAATAGTAAATTTTTTATAATTAACTGATATATAAAAATAATGGTGGTTCAATAATTCACTCCGCCCGATTAAATGTTGTATATATTTTGCGATAGTTGATTGTAATCATGTGATGGTATTATATAAAAAAAAGTATTCGAGTGACGCGTGAGCAAAAAGTTCCAAACAACAAACTCTTCGAGCGAAGCCCATAAAACATGCTTTCACATATCTAAGGGTGAGCAAAACAACCAAATACGCGGATTTTATCCGACCCAATCTGTATTTTGGCGGGTGAATACCCGATCCATTTGTCGGCAGAGTGAACACGGTAAAGTTTTAAGACTCCTAGTTTTTATGGATTGGGCGCGGGTGAAACATCACCCATCCATTAAACATCCGATCCTAAGGATAATGTTGGTTTTATACATATATATGAAGATTATGATGGAAAATTGGTAAATGTATATATAGTTTCCTGTTAATTAAGGATTATTCTTTTCTCTGATGAGAACTTTGTTCCCCACTTATCCCTTTCAACGTTCCCTCATTTGTTCATTTTGAGTTTTTTTTTGTTTGTTTTTTCTGCATTAAATCTTCATTTATTTCGTTGTGGCTAGGAAATTTGCATCTTCTTTCTATAGATAATACCAAAGTAAGATCATGTAATTTTTTTGGGAAATTATCACATCTTATTACTAAAGAGCCAACACGAGTAATTAAAACCTGACCCGCTTTGAGGCGGGGTCCATATTTGGATATACATACATTTTTACAAATAAATTGCCTAAGATTAATTATTGTCGCTCTCTCTTCACAATAATCGTGCACGAGAATCAAGATTTAGGTTAGTAAAAAACCGTTGAGTATGATTATGTTTTCATATTTTTTGTTAAATATTTATTTATGTTTGTTTATTTTTTTTAATCCGCCAATCCACCCATATCCAGTCTGCTCATCCGTCCACCTACGAGTGTCTAATCCGACGGGTAATGGACTGGACGTGGATGAAAATCTCAAATCCACCATTTATATGGACTAGAAGCGGTTGGTACCAAATCCGCATCCACCCATAAGTTGCTTACCCCTACCCAGATCCCATTCCAATCCTACCTCAACTTATGGACATACCCGTCAAACAAAAGCCCAATTAAAACCCTAG
>JAJJMC010024260.1:264416-276393 GCA_023531435.1 Papaver californicum
CAAATTCACCTCTCCTCGTATAAGTAGAACTCATTTATCTAGGGTTTCAAAGGTTTTCAATACACCAGAAATACAATCTCAGTGAGAGAAGAGAAAACCACAGAAGAAGATTTATCCTTCCGTCTTCTCCAACTCGCCGCAACCATGGTAAGCATCACAAAACCGTAAATCTTCTCTCCTCCTTCACACTATCTCTTTACCACCATGAACCCTAATCTCTTCTTCTGTTTCATTTTTTTCTTATCAGATTATGTCCGAGAAGAACCGTCGTGAGATTTCAAAGTACCTCTTCCAAGGTAAAAGAACACACGTTAGATCTGTGTTTCTGCTTGATTTGTACTTGATTGTGTTGTTTATTTACTGGATTTGTGTTTGATTTGGTTTTTTAATAGAGGGAGTATTGTATGCAAAGAAGGATTTCAACTTGGCAAAACATCCAGATATTGATGTACCAAATCTACAAGTGATTAAGCTTATGCAGAGCTTTAAATCAAAGGAATACGTTCGCGAGACATTCGCATGGATGCATTACTACTGGTTTTTGACTAATGATGGTATTGAGTTTTTGAGGACTTACTTGAATCTACCATCTGAGATTGTGCCTAATACTTTGAAGAAAGCTCCCCAAACTGGTAGAGCACCACAGGGTGATCGCCCTAGGTAATAAAATCATCTTGTCTTTGTGGGATTTTCATTTTTGATGTTGTTGTGTTTTTTTTCCGGAGTTTCTGATGTTGATTTTGTTGATGTTGTTGTGTATTTAGGCGCAATTATGAAGGTGGTGATAGACCTAGATTTGGTGGTGATCGAGATGGGTACCGTAGTGGTCCAAGAGGGGGAGCACCAGGAGAGTTTGGAGGAGATAAGGGTGGTGCTCCAGCAGAGTATCAGCCACAATTTAAGGTATAAACCTAGTCCTTTTAGTTATAAATGAACTGTTTATGGCTTTATGTTTTCTGAATAAGAGATGAATTGCCCATGCATAGTCTTGTTTGTCATTGTCCTGTAGTGTCTGATATGATTTAGGTATGTGTTGAAGAGTTTGTATTTGCTGATGGCCAAGATTGTGTCTGTGTTGCATATATTAGTACTAATGGACACACATTATGTTGGGCTTAGTGTGTTGCTGTGTTGTAGTTATTGCCATATAAATGTTTCATGAGGCAGATTGATTCCATCTTTTTGAAGTAAGAGAAATTCAGTGGTTAGACATGTTGCATTCACATGTTCAGCAGAAAAATTGTGATATAGAATTACTGTATGTTGTAATATAGTGTGTTGGATCATGTCATGTACTTTTACATTGTATTTAGTAGCTTATAGAATTTAGAACAGGAAAGCAGATGTTAGAAATCTGCTGTCTGTGAAGCCAGTTTTATAAACTTTGTTTCTCATCTGTTGAGTTTCAGTTTTCGATAATTTTCAATTCATTTTTCTTGTTGTACAAAAGCATGTTGTAAGGATCTTTGTACATAAGTATTTGCCAAGTTAGCTGTGTTACCCGTTTTAGTGAGCTGGACTATTAATGTTGATTTGTATAAGAGCTAGGATGAGAACCCCTGTTTTTTGTTGTTTGGTTACTTTGATTTCAAATCACTGATTGTGTACATAATTTTTAAAGTTGGTGTCATTGCCTTTATCTTTTCGGCTCCTGGTCCTGTTTTGTGATATTCTGATTGTTTCTGAAAGATAGTTCTTGGGTAATCCTTCAGATACAAGTTCTCTATTGCATGAAATCTATTAGTTTATGTTGCAAGTTTTATATGTTAAAGTGTACTGGATGTAACATGTGTGATTCTGAATTCTCTTTATTTGCTCTCTTGTTTCACAACCATAATTGTTATTCCGTGGTTCAAATTCTAATGTCTAAAGGTTCAACTTGCAGAGTTCTGGAGGTAGGGGTGGTTTTGGTCGTGGTGGTGGTGGTGCTGGCTTTGGTGCTGGCGCAGCAAGCTCAGGTCTTCCTTAAGTGGGAGATTGCTTCCTTATTATGCTGTTTTTGGATCAGAGCTGAAAGATCAAATCCGATGTGAAACTATCTACTATGTTGTTTAGCTCTTGAAAAGATTGTTTAGCTCATAGTGAGGTTAAATTAATTTTGATAAATTTTTGTTGAATAGGGAACCTAAGTCTTATGCAACGTTACTCTTTACAAGAATCAGTAGATATATCTAGTTGAATTCAGTTGGTATTTTGATTCTTAATCTCTTTTTATTAGGTACACTGCCAGTGTGTTCTTACATTTCTGGTATAGTTTTCTGTGCCGTGTGAAGGGCTAGATGGTTTACACATTTATTTTAAAGGACAACTCCTTTGGGTTAACAGAATGGCATCAGTTTCTGATCCAGGGATTGCAGTGATCAACAATTTTTTGAGTATTTTACTCATTTTGTTAGATTTGTCAACTATGATCATTCAAGTGTCAGGCAACATGAATATGAACAGTAGCTTAAATGGTTAGAGAATTTATATCCGATGCCTGTGCATTTCATGGCATGGCTTTCTGATTGTTTTTTCCTTTCTCTAAATCATAACACATATATCAATGCCAACGAAAGCCGAACTGTCTAAACTCAGTGTTTCAATACGAGGTCCTCTGGGGATCCTGGTGCTCACATCCAAAGACCAACTCTAAACCAGTCATTATTCCTAGTTGTATAAGTGCTCAAGCTGCATTTTGATCCCTTTAATCCCGGCCAAGCGACAATGTGATAGTTTGTTGTTCGCTGAGCATCTTTTGTCTATTGTCTTCAGAACGGAACCAGAACGATTGTTTGCAGACAAGTCTAGAGTTTGGAGTTCTTGCAAATTGGTAATTTTTGACAGGGATTTCTCCGTCGAATCTATTAGACTTAACCACAAGGATCTCAATAAAATTTAGTGAACCATTGTAGATTGATATACTTCCTTCAAAGTTGTTGTTCCTACGCTGAGAAATCTCAAATAGGAAAGGTCTTTTACTCAAGATGCTCAAGAGACTGGAGAGAAATGCATAAATATAGTGCTTCCGTTTCATTTTTGTTTATCCATCCCAGAAAAAATAGACCTAATTAAAAAATAAAAATAAAAATATCATTGTTCATGAGGAGGGAGTATTAGCCAGCAGCAAAGGGTTTGAACCTGGTATGGCCTCCTCTTCAACTGCTGCTCGCATCTTTCAATCGAGATAATGTTCGGCTCTTTGAATGGGGTTGTGGAGTTGAATTGCGTCCGTCATCCGTACTACCTGGACTGTGATGTGTATCTTCCTTCCATAGGATATGGACCTGTACAAAAACAAAATAAATAGCGATTCGACATATGTTATACTTGAACTTCGGACACGAACTGTGATGTGTATCTTCTGCACAGTTAGGCCGCCCTGATTGACGCTTTTGGTCTTCTTATCCCCTTAGTTAGGCATCTCACAAATGTGTGTTGTTGTTCATAGCTTTGTTGTCGTCAGACTGCTACAGGTTTGAGACTTCTTTGCATTGCTTGCTATGACCTCATACTTCTTCATTTGTGTTTAGTAAAGGTGACTCCATCCCTCTGTAGCATTGAGCTTAAACTTTGATTTGCTTTTAAATCTGATCTGGACTTTAAGTTGATCGAGTGTTCAGACCACCCATGGACCTGCATGGAGTCAAAACATAGAAAGGATTTTATTGCCATCTTTTGCTGTGGAGCTGTATTGGTGTGATTATTGAAATTTTCATCGTCTTTTGCAGTTCAAGCTCTTTTGCTTTCTGGTTTTCTCATGGTTTTGGAGTCCTTCATTGTCCAACATTCGGCAATAATAGTGCTTCTTCTCTAGTTCTGACAAATTTTACAAAGGAACGTGTTGGCATTCATCAATTAAGCAATGCAGACAAATGACCACCATCCTCGATCATGGGGGGTAGAGCTTTTACTTCTGATGGTAAGCCATGTATTTGGCAGGAGCATGATTGCATGAGAATGATTCCTGTGAGAACACAAAAATTTAGACAAACATGTTAAACACTAGACACCATCCTAAAGAGTCGATCCTCCGTCCTTGTTGTGACGTTGACATCATCGCTGTTAGATTCCTCTTTAGGCTTTTAATGGTATCGTTGTGGCGTCCATTTGTGAATTGGATTTTGACAAGTTGATTTGTCCGAGTTAGTTGATCCGAGCGAGTTCACCGGTCTGGACATGTCTAAGAGAGTTCGGTGTACTCAAACTGAGAGAAGTTGCTAATACTTGCCCCACCTTGCGCTGCTATGCTGAAGTCCTTCGCGTCGTTTTATTTGTTAGAGCTTTCAGCTATGCTATGGTGCTAATGTTTGATATGTACTTGCAATTAGGGTGGAGCTGCGGAGCTGAACTCCATATTTGTATCTTTTCATCGTAAGCCATGGACCTGCACAAAGATGAAACAATATATTCCTTCTAAAATACGGCTGGCATCTTGAAACTGAGATGAGCTGATTGGCTTGGGTTGTTTTCAAATAGCTCCGCTACATCGAAATGCTGACTTAAACGAGAAAGCAATCGATCTTTGGCTACTCGACACATTCAATCAAATAATGGTTTCATCTTCTCGTCCGAGCAACAAGCACCAGGTAACTGTATCCGAAGCTTGAAGTCATCTCGATATGGCATGATGACCCGAAATGAGGGATGAGTAGGTCTGTCACGAGCTAGCCAGTACCAGCTAGAGTTGTTGTGGCTCGAATTGTCTTGGTTTCAGCTAGGCTCAACAAGCTGCCCAGACTTTGTTCGTCCGAGTTTGATAATAGTACTCTTTCCAGACTCTAGAGATGATCTCCTCCAAAGCAGAGGTGATTGTGACTTGAACGGCTGTTATGTCCTGACTTGTCGAAGATTGTGTGACCTGAGTAGATTGGATGTTCCCCGATGTGATCTGACACGAGTAAGTGTAGCTTGAGATACTGCTTTGTATTGAGATGACTGACTGGTTCTCCCCGAGATGATTGACTGGTACAACTTGTTTCGAGATAGTTTTTCCACACGAAATGTTGTTCCAAGAGCTGATTACTCTGAGATGAATGACTACTCTGGTTAAGTCTGAGATGGCTGATTACTCTGAGATGAATGCCAGCTACGATCCTTACTCTTATGTCCTTAAGAGAAAAGTGATTCATGTTGCTGTGACTCGTAACTATCCTTGAGTTTGTCGTCCTCCACAGCATGGTTGTCCCATTTCATCATATGATTCTAGCAGGTTCTCTGGGTATAGCTTTAGAGTATCAAGTCTGGAGTGAGAGATATTCTGGAGAACTCCCGAGTTGGGACTGGATGTCTGGAACATGCCTGATATGCTTACGGTCTGAGACGATTTGGTACCCTATGTAACTGAACAGTGATGTCTAGTCTTAGGTTGTTGGTGCCCGAATCGATGTTGAGGCTCGAACTGACTTGTTTACAACTTAAGTGTTGAGGCCAGAGGGTAACTGACTCCGAGATGGTAACGTCCTCTCCATGTCAGAGTAACAACTAATTCGTTGGTCAGCCCAGAATCTGGAGATGCACAGAGTTGGTTGAATTGTGGCAATTTTGTCCTGAGATGGTGGGTGGGTCCGATTAGAATGATTTTGGTCCCGCGAATTTCTCTGGTTTGATACATAGCCACTGTCTGAAACTTGTTTTCTTCTGAGAAATGTTCTGTATTTACCCCTCACACTTGCTAACTCAGTAGATCCATCACTGAGAGTACCAGCTTCACTAAACTACTTCAAAGATTTGCACCTGATTACCCAACTTTTACTAAGCCAAAATATAATAGTTAAAAAAATTTAACTACTATATCCAAGAGATCTAACACCTAAGAATGAAGGTCAAACAACCTAAATAAGAAATAAAGAACATAACGTAATGAACACAAATATTTTATATGGTTGGATCGTTAAAAAATCTACATTCATGGGTAGAGTTTCACTATGATGATGATTTGATTTACGTAAGACTCCATCAAAAGGAAATGAAGTTCTTAGTGTTCTTCTCTAGTAGTGGATAGGAGAAGAAGAAGATGGATCCCTAAACACATATCATATTTTCTCTTTTATAGGAAAAAATGTACATCAAGTTATAATATTTCTCTTAGGAATATCCAAAATTACCCCTATTAAATATTTTATTATTACTAAAATTAAAATTAAAATTTTATTTTTAAAAGTAATGAAGTATAAGAAATAAAGATATTATCACATTTGTTTCCTATTTATATAAATATTATTTAAGATTTTAAATTCGGTCCCATTAAAAATAAGTTTATAAGTATTAAAAATCAAAGATATATTTGAGAGTTTATTGAAATAATATGGTTATAAACAGAAGCTGGACACAACACGTCTATATGCGGTTAGTGTTAAACTAAGTTACTTTGGTGTTGATCTTGTGCCACATATCCCCGTAGATATTTTACCACTACAACAATAGTTGAACTTGCAAATTATTACTAACAAAAGATCCGTTTTTGACGGTGGAGGCATTGGGAGTTTCGGCACTGGACCACTGATTCACTGGAGGAAAGGTGTCCTGAATAATGATATCAACTACTAAACCATGTAGCTCCTAAAAGCATTGCTGAATTTTGTTGATAGTTAAAACCTTGTTGTGTGCGGCGTTTGGTTCTTTCTGAAAACTGAAATATAAAGTGTTTCTTAAATCAGGAATCCATATATGCATCCAGCATTACTCTTAGTAGCCAGTTAGCAAAACAAATTAGCAGCTAGTACTTGACTGCAAATGCTCCGAAGATGAATTCTATGATATTCATCTTCAGAAGCATTGTCCCCAATCTCACAAAAGCAGTGTCGAGCTATGGAACTCGTTTCATTTCTAGCTCCTAAAGCCCATTTTTCCAAAAGAAAAAAAACAAACAAAAAACCAAGTATTGGCCTTTCATGCCTAGTTCAGTAGTTTGCTTCCAAATGTGAAATGCCCACGATCTTGGCTCTTCGCATGATCATAACATGAGCCATTTCGCAAAAATAACATCGTGCAAAATGGTACACTGATAATTGAATGGTGCTGGACTAAGGAGCAGCAACTAATAGATTTAGTAAGTCATTTCTACGGACAGAAGAAGATTATGTAAACGCTTACTCGAAATCTCACTTATCGGATTCCATTGTGGAAGAATCATATATGATTCTAGTCTTGTGCAATAAAGCTGGAATAGCTCAGCTGGTTAGAGCGTGTGGCTGTTAACCACAAGGTCACAGGTTCAATCCCTGTTTCTAGCGGTTCATTTTTTCTTCATTTTTTCTTCATTTTATTTTATTTTTTTTTATTTTTTTTTATGCTACTCCGAACTCCTATTACTGTGCTACAATACTCGCTAATTTGTGCAAATTCTAATCGCGTTATTTGCAGTGCAAATTTTAGAGAAGCTATATGATTTTTTGCCTATTCGACGTCAGATTCGCAAATTTGATGTCGATTATTTGCCAAAATTGGCTTGCCATACAGAATGAGTCATGGAATTTGTATTAGACCATGAGACTGAAGATGGGATTCTCAACTTTACTGCTTCTTCCGCCTTCACAAAATTCTTAATTACCTGAAGAAGAAAAAATGTCAAGTCTTCTTCCTGTTGAGATGCATCTACAAACCTTTTTGCGAGTACCCGTGAAAACTCTCTCGTGGTTTAAGTCCCTGTGCAAAACTTGGTGCAATGAATCAGTGAGTTTAGCTTTTGGTGGACGCCGCATAACATCGACTCCTTTTACGCAATTCTGAACTAACCTTTCTCGGTTCCAATGCAACTTCTCGTTTTTGAGGAGAATTCTCGAACTACTCTCGTTAACGGAACCGTGAGATACATTTTACGGATCAGCTGCTTCACTATTCTTCTCATGTTTCATGAATGTGTTGAGGTTCTCGAGAAGACACCATACATATGTAGATTAGTTATACATTTATCAGCAGCTTCTCATATTGATTCTTATACTGAATGACTGTGAGACCAATATTCATTGACAAGTTGCCCAAACAGCGATCCTTCCTCCTTCATTAACTTCATGGGTTCATCATACTCCACGATTTTCCCTGTAGAGTGACAGAAGAAACTAGTGGTTTAGACATCAACTAAAATTTCCAGTAGGATTTTTTTGTTGTTGTTGGTTTCATGTCATGGGTGTGCAACTGTGCAAGTTACTAATGGGTCAAATTTTAGGGGTACAAAATGGGCTAAAATAGCTAAAAATGATCTAAAATAGGTAAATTGTGCTTGGGAGCTGGTTGCATAGTGCATACAGTCAGTGAACACATACCATCACTAATGGCGAGCACCAATGTACTGTCCATCATAGTAGGGATTCTATAAGCTACTGTGATTACTGTACATTTTGCGAATTCTGTTTGTATGATTTTCTGTAAAATGCAATCTGTTGCATTGTCAATTGAAGCCGTAGCCTCATCAAGCACCAAAAATCTGACTTTTCCTTAACAAAGCACGGCCTAAACAGAAAAGTTGCCTCTGTCCCATGCTCCAATTTGCACCGTCTTGTGCAACTGCAAAACAGTTCTTTTTCTTTTTTCAAGACTCAAAGTATGAATGGAAATGATAATTCTGAAAGCTTCAAATTCTTACCTAAACTATTCAAACCGCCGTCCTTATTTTCTACAGCCTCAAGAAGTTGACATTTACCACAACCTTCATAGGTACAAATGCAGAAAAAAGTCAGTATATGGCAGACAATTTTCTTGTACAAGTACTAGCAGCAGAATGCGACATTACCTCCCAAATTTCATGGTTTTGTATTGGTCCAAGGGATCCAAATTGTATCTCACTGTGCCACTAAAAAGAGTAGGTTCTTAAGGTATGATCCCTAAGCGTGATCTCAGGTCATGAAGTCCGATAGTGGGGATGTCAATGCCGTCAATGACGATTTGTCCCTCTACTGGTTCTACCAACCGAAACAACGCACCAATTAGTGTTGTTTTTCTTCTGCCGTCCTGCCAACAATCCCAATCTTGTGACCTCCTTCAAATGTGCAAGTAACCCCTTGAAGAACAAATGGAGTATCGGCCCTGTATCTTATCTGCTTGAGGTCATTATCATATTCCTTAAATTAGTACTAACATTTCAATAAATCCTAAAGCTGCTAATCCATAAATAGGTGATCTACGATCCTTCAAATCGCGAATCTCCACTCTACCTGCAGTAGGCCAATCGGGTCTTGGTCGATTCCCTATTATGACTTGTGCAGCTTCACTAGGAATGTTCACGTATTGGTTTATCCGTTCAACAGAAATAATGTCATTTGCTAGTGTGCACTGATTTTGAACGGAAACACCGAGGGACAAGCTCAATGAGAGACCATAAGACAGTGCCATTCCGATAAACCCCTGCCACATAATGGATAGCAAAACTAAATTCAATGCTTCCCTAAACTGAAAAATGGACTCTAGTATGCAAACTGGCAGGCATACAAGAAGAAACAAAAACCCTACCGGAACTAAAGGTTCCCTGGGGAAGCAACACCATCACAAGCGCTGAGCAAGAAAGGACAGTCGCATTTAAAGTTTCCAGACGTTGTGCAACTACTATTTTTACTATAATTTACGTAGAGAACAAATGTAATAACTATTCAATGTAAGTTGTGCAATAGCCGTAGCCATGAGTAAAATATTGAAATGCGTTAAGGTGAATGAGTTACTCAGATAATGTCATTGAAGAATCACACCACCGTTATCTAAAGAAATGCAAGTGTAAATAAAGCAAACAACTAAGTTAACACTTAACACAAGAGGTTTTACGTGGTTTGGCTGTGTCTACGTCCACGAGGTAATGAGTTTAATAGCTTATTAAGTATCTTAGATCTGAGTACAAGAAAGACTATGATTACAATGAAGTGATTTAACTGAGTATCAGGGCTTTTCTTCTCTCTCTTGGCTCTATCAAATGTTCGACCTCCTTCTCTTGAGATCAAGTCTAGTATTTATAGACTTTCCCTTTGCCAGCTATCCTTAGTTGCACAGCTGATTGATGTGTCTCTTTTTGTATCCGTTGAGATCCCACTAAGGATCCTGGTCACTGAGAAGTCTCCACTTGTCTCTGCGTCCCTGACTCAATATTTAGTGTTGACTGGAATCCAGCCACGTGCCGGGCATCTCTGAAAGATGCTACACATAGGTGACGTCAGAAGATAATTTACGGATCTTCCACGTCTTCTTCTGGAGATGAGATAAAGTGAGTCAAGCGATGATCCGATATATCTCCCGGATTCCATACTTTTCGTATGCAACATATCTTTGACATAAATCTTGGACTCCAAATGGCGCCACGTGTCCGTCAGAATATTTGTACTCACAGTTTTCCCCTTTTCTTTCTCGTACTACCAAAGGTAAAATGGGGAGGAAAAAGTACTCACGTCTGTCGCCATTTAGCATGTTTTCCAGGATCCACTTTAATTCCATACGTACAATCAATTTTCCCTAGGATCTAGGATTAACTAGACCTTGGATGTCCCCTTTTATAAAAGGAAGACTTTGGAAAGAGAACAAACATTTATTTTTATTCTTTCCCTTGTCTTCTTTTTCCTTGAGACTCTTAGCTTCTTCGTTCCTTTTTTGCTGAAGCTGCTCATCTTCGGTTTTCATCAACTAATCTCTCCGGTAATCAAAACTTCTTTTCCTCCCTTTTCTAAGTAAGCCATCCACCTTGCCTCTTCTGATTTGTATGTTGGAGTGAAAATTTTAGGTTTTGTCTCGCATTTTGATTGTTTTCCCTTGCTTTAATCATGATTTGCCATTGATGATGCTTCACTGTTTATTTCTTCATATGATTTTTTACTTTCGTGCTTCCTTGTTCTTCCTTTGTTTGAAATTTTATGTTCATGTTTTTCAGGATTGACAATCCCTAATGGCTCTGTGCTTGCCATGAATGATAATAATCACGAGATGAAGTTCTCTTGAACTTCTCATCCTCATTCTTTCTGATTTTTGATTCTGGAGTGAGAAATTATTTTCTCTGTTTGCGTTCTTTGTATGTCAAAAGTGGTCTGATTGATCTTTGACTATTTGCATGTAGCACACGTGGTGCACCGATAGCATGTACAGTTATAATGAGATGTTTGTATTCAACAAATTATAATTCATTGTCGTTTAATAAAACTATATGGCTACAGACTTTAGAGAAGAAGAGATATTGGTTTAGTCGACCCAATTGTGAAGACTTAGGAGATTCCTTTATATAGTTGCTGCCTTACAAAAGATATGCACATTCCCTAACTGTTAGATCCGATAAATCCTAAGGTAGATAACTATTTGACTGATTACATCAATGTCATAATACTGAACTAGATTACATAATGGACTACATACAAGATAAGAGAGTTTATGCTATTTACGGGGAACGTATATTTTCACAAGTGCAGCTGTCATGAATAAGATATATGATATACTTCATTACCTTTGTCATCGACGCCAATAACTGTCAATCGAATTGATTACCCTTTCAAACTTCAGGTTAATTATTTTGTTGATTTTGTTTATGCCTGCAATGGCTTGCTTTGCATATCTTGTAGTACTAATAAGGGACTCATTCAAAACCATGAAGATGAAATGCATCTTTGGAATCCATCAACTAACGAGTACAAGAAAATACCAGCTGCACCACAAAAAACATTCGTTAGGTATGACTTAGGTGTTTACGGGTTTGGTTATGATAACAATATCGACACTTACAAATTGGTACGGGTTATCGATTACAATGGTCGTTTAGGTAGTTCTGAAGTTGATATTGTTAGAATTAAAAATGAATTTATTGCTTATTTACAAAAAATATTTTGTTACAAAAATTATCTTGATGGGACCAAAGGGTCACTAGCCTATATTGTGTGTGGAAATAAAAAATCCATTTTTCACTTCTATGTGAATGAGAAACCTTTGGTTTGTCCCGCATGGGATAAACCAAGGATGAAGTCTATCTAATTACCACGAAAGTTGCTTCTAAGGGAAAAACATGTGGATTGGATATAGACTAAGGGAATGGGCTAGTGGG
>JAJJMC010024260.1:286393-371478 GCA_023531435.1 Papaver californicum
GAAGAACAGAGAAGGAGGGGGAGGCTCGAAGACGGAGGAAGAGGAACTGAGACTGTAAAATTCAGAACTCCAATGGAGTTTTCAGAATTGTAACCTGAAATTCATAAATAAAAACCCTCTCAACTTCACCACCCGTGGATGTAAGCCATTAAGGGCTGAACCACATTAAATCCTGTGTGCAATTTCTTCTTTACTTTTGTTAATTTTTCTGATGATTTTGGTTGTTTTGGGTTTGAGAATTTCTGCCCAAACAATAGTGTCACGGCTCGCAGCGATTATTATTTTAGCATCAAGTTTGAGTTTCAAGAACAATGAGATTTTGATGAGAGGTATGACACGAAGATTAAAAGGCATAAGGAACTGATGCTGCCTCATATATTAAAGGAAAACTGTAAAATAGGAGGGAATTACATCCCTAGCCTAGTTTCACTTAACTAATCAAGGTACATAAGTAGAATACTGAACATGGCCGGGATAAGGGGCCGGAAAAGTCATCGGCAATAGAATACCTCCTTACGCATTGTGGACGCAATTCTCTGCATTTCTTAGTATTTATCTGATAATCTTTACATGTACATCGCTTAATATTTGTTATTATAGATTTTGTTGTCTATTTGCATTCCAAACCAATCTGCTAAAGTTTGGCATCCAACACTTGCAAAATTATAATATAACTGCTGGAATAGCTCAGCTGGTTAGAGCGTGTGGCTGTTAACCACAAGGTCACAGGTTCAATCCCTGTTTCTAGCGGATTTTATTTTTCATACAAATCCTCAAGTTGGTTCCTAGGAAACGAAAACAAGCTGCTGCAACAACTTCATGCAAGTTGACAATGGCACCGAAATTAAGAACCGTTGCGGACATCAGTTCATTAGTTTTTCTATATTTTTTTTTGGGTTTTTGGTATTTGAAAATGCTACTACAATACTCACTCAGTTGTACAACTTCTAGATTAAGTTTAAAAAGGCACGATAAAGATGCCGCGACGTGTGGATCTATATGATCTGAAGCTTTAATACCTGCTGCTGCGTGTTTGAAAATTCTTACGC
Organism: Papaver californicum; assembly: GCA_023531435.1. Classification (NCBI taxonomy): domain Eukaryota; kingdom Viridiplantae; phylum Streptophyta; class Magnoliopsida; order Ranunculales; family Papaveraceae; genus Papaver; species Papaver californicum. Next base: position 287,443 of record JAJJMC010024260.1, read on the forward strand.
GGCTAGATAATCTTTATGATTTTTTGCCTAATCGATCTCAGACTCATAAATGCGATGATTCATGCATAATGTACTTTCTTTGTTTTACCCATTTAAAGATTTTTATTGGTTACCAAAAATGACTTTCCATACAGAATGATTCATGGAACCTTTTAAATGTATAAGACCATGAGACTGAAGATGGAATTCACAACCTCACTGCATCTTAACATTGAAAAACTTCTTGCTGGAAACCTTCTTACTTCCTTATCATAGTTTGCAACAAGTAGAAATCCAAAAAGAAAGAGATGTCAAGTCTTCCAACTCACATTGAGCAAGAAATCTTTGTAAGATTACCCGTGAAATCCATCTTGCGATTCAAATCCGCATGCAAAACTTGGTGCAATCTTTTCTCTTCTCCTGATTTTATTAAAATGTACCGTGATCATACTATTAAGAAAAACAACACTTTCCTTATGCTGCCTTACAAGTATGGTAGTAATAAGCGCCGGGTAATCTACTCAATGGAGTACAATTCGTTATCTTCAAAATTATCATCTGCAACAGGTGCTCACCTTATTGGTGAGGCTGTTGAGATGGATTACCCGAAACTAGCTTCAGATTCTTTTACTCTTTTGGGTTCTTGTAATGGTTTGGTTTGCTTTTCAGACGCTGACAAATCCCGTTATGGCGAGGATGACATTTGCCTTTGGAATCCATCAACCAGGGAATACAAGAAGATACCTACCCCGCCAAATTCCGAAAACAGTAATACGGATCAGGGCTTGTACGGGTTCGGTTATGATGACAAGATTGATGATTTCAAATTGGTAAGAGTTGCCGAAATTCCTAAACCTGTCGGTAGTTCTAATGGTGATGAGGATGGGTCTGTAATGCAGATATACAACCTCAAAGAACATTCTGAAGTCGAGGTTTCTTGGGTCAGTTCACATTCTGTGGTGGAGATCTACACATTAGGGTCACATTCATGGAGAACTTGTCAGTGTCAAGCGATGCCTTACTACTTTCCTGGTGGAATAAAGCCTGGGGTGATTGTTAATGGAGCTCTCCATTGGTATGCCGCTAATAAGCGTGAACACTATGATGCTATAATATCTTTCGATATGACTAACGAGATATTCAAGGAGGTTGCAAGACTAGAAGGACACATGCTACATCCAGTAGAATCCGATCCTAAAATCAATAACAATGAGGTGGGTGTGTTAGGAGGGTGCATTTGCTTACTTCATAGAACTTTTGGTGTTAAAGTCGACGTATGGGTGATGCAGGAATATGGAGTAAAAGAATCATGGATGAAACGTTTCACAATTACGCAGAAGTCTATTACCGAAACCAGTCGTTTGAGGGTAGTCAGCGAGTTTCAGAACAATGAAATTCTTTTTGATACTGATAGTTGTTTGGTTTATTATGATCCGAATTATATTACAGATAAAAGACTGAGGATATCTGGTGCCAGCATGTTCGAAGGAGCGGAGCAATACGTGACCAGCCTAGTATCACTTGGTTCTGGTACTTATGTGGAGAAGCCAAAGACAAGAAAAAGGAAATCTCCATAGTGAGTCTTGGATTATTTATGATTGTAGTTATTTTTAAGTGTTGGCTTTGAGTTTGATAACCTTGTTCGAATTCGTATTCGCTTCAAGTAATAATAATGGGATTTCGATTAGTGTTTTAATATCTCTGTAGACTTTCCGAGATATCTTTAATGGTAAATTCAAGTCATATTTGTGTCGTTGCAATGAAGATTGAGTAAGAATTTTCTTTTTTTACAATTTGATATGTTTATGTGGCTAATAAGCATACTTATCGCGTAAAACTGCTAATGAAGTATCTGGCCATTGATCCTTTATGCCAGGTTTTGAACCTAGGTTTTGAACCTTGTTTGATGTAAACCAAAGGTAAAAAGGCGCATCGGATTATAATCCATGTATCTCATTAATGTGTGCTGCTCTTGTTAGAGCCTAGAGGCTGGAGGGCTACAAGTAGTTTTTCCGTTAAATTTTAATCACATAGGATCTGTACCATTCAGGCCAGACTCGGAGGTTCTTATATTTAGAAGAGTATTTGCATCCATCCACAATGTTTAATAAAAAAGCCAAATTTTACATTTAACTAGAACATTTGTACATAAGGTATATTTGCAGAAGGATTAACTATTTGCCAAAAAAACAAGTGGCAATAAGAGTAGAACATGATGGAAGCAACAATGGTACTCTAGTCCAAGACTGTATGTGCATTAGCATCAAACTCATGGAAAATTGGGATGACCATGCATATGTTGTCAGTTTCTTTATATGCACTCCGGAGTCCTTATTAGTAGACTACCAAGAGAAATTTTGGAGATCTTTTTGTTTGAGATCTAAGGCATGCCGCTTTTTTACTTGCTTCCAGAAATTGGTTCCAAAAATTAAAAGCTCTTAGTATTCTCCAATATCTCAGTAGTATTCTGTTCCTTCAGTTCCAATATGTAATATATATTCCACACGTTCTCTTTGAATAAAGCGGCTTAAATATATGTTCAGTTCGAGTACCATTTATATTAGGATAGTTGGTGTTAATAATAATGTCATAGAGATTATATGAACATGAATGAATTTCATATGACTTTCCACACGGATTGTGAAGCTAGGAAATACATGTTTCGTTTGTTCAATTCTCAATTTTACCATGAATACTTTGTAAGAAGATGGGGCTTATGAGGAACGAGGATGCATGCCAGTTTCATACAACCAGGTGGAGTGGCACAAGATCTTCCCTCTTGGCTAATGGCGAGATATTAATTCCTTCCTTCATATTAATTAATAGGTGAAAGCTTGCTAGGTAGAAACAAGCTGGAATAGCTCAACTGGTCAGAGCGTCTGGCCCTTAACCACAAGGTCACATGTTTAATCCCTGTTTCTAGCGGGATCTTCAATCTTTTCTTGGTTTTTCTTTTGGAAAAATGCTACTACAAAGTCCTGCTGCATACTCGCTCATTTATGCAACTTCTAGTGGCATATACTACAGAGAGTACAATCTTTTGCTCATTTACAAGGCATGATAAAAGAAAAGAAAAAGTGGGCTGCACATCGTGTAGATTCATGTGTGTAACATTAATAAGTCATGATCTTAAAATCTTTGCGTGTACGGCTAGAGAATCTTTATGATTTTTTTCCTAAAATCGATTTTAGATCTGCAAATTAGATGAATCTCAACGTCATTTCGTTGAACACATTAAATTTTATTGTCCAAATATGGTTGACATGGCCATATACAATGATTCATGGAACCTATATAAGACCATGAGACTGAAGATGAAATCCACAACTTTACTGCTTCTTACCTTCACAAAACTCTAAGAAACCTTAAGAAGAAGAGATGTCAAGTTTTCCAGAGGAAATGCAGCTAGACATCTTTTCGAGATTACCCATGAAAACTCTCTTACGGTTCAAGTCCTTAAGCAAAACCTGGTGCAATCTTTTTGGTAAGCCTTCTTTTGTTAAAAAGCACCGGGATCATGCTATTAAAAAAATGGCACTTTTCTTATGTTGCATTATGAGATTGGTGCTGATAAAAGAAACCCAATCTACTCTGTGGAGTATAATTCAATATCTTCAAAATTATCATCTGCAACACCTAACCCTCTTAGCGAGGCCGTTGAGATGGATTACCCGACCATGCCTTCAGATTCTTTTGCAATTTTGGGTTCTTGTGATGGTTTGTTTTGCTTATTAGACACTAGCGACCTTACTAGTCAAAATGACATTTTCCTTTGGAATCCCTCCACAAAGGAATACAAGAAGATACCTATGCCGCCAAATTTCGAAAAAGTGATACGAATGAGGGTTCGTATGAGTTCGGTTACGACAACAAGATTGATGATTACAAACTGGTAAGAGTCGCTGAAATTTATGATTCTTATGATACTTCCGATGTTGGGTCTGGTTCTGGGTTTTGGTATCGGCCAGCAGTTGAGATATATATATATATTAGGGTCAGATTCATGGAAATTCTGTGAATGTCATGTTGGTTCTGCAATAATGGAAAACACTAAACAGGAGAAAATTGTTAAGGTTAAGAGATCTCTGATTGATAAGCACACAATGGACAGAGCCACCTGCTCAATAAATTGTCATTAACACAATAGTCATCGGGTACTCCTCAAGAATGAGAAATGCTATACTCCAACAGAGGAGATGTGTCCAGGATAGAACTGTCCGTTATGACTAGTATAAGCACAATACTAATCACCCTCAAACGAACTCAATAGCAAGATAGTGGAAGGGAAATAAATAAACAATTTTACGCAAAACAAAGCAAGAAAAGGGGAAAAGAACTAAGGATAGTAGCCTGCTCTGGAGTACTTTGAAATGAAGAATTCTATTTTCTTTTATAGACAAAGATGGAGTGAAATCAGTGCAGTAATAAATGAAATTAATTTTTATATTTAATCACAAATTTATGTGCGAAATTTGATTTTAAACGGTAGTAAAACGGTTAAAATTTATTTTCCATTATGACAAGGTTTATACTCGCTAGGTCAGACGCACTAACACATAATAATGTTATTGGATCATACACACTGACACATAATAATGTTAGAACTTCGTAAAGTAAATTACAAAAAGCTAACTGATTTTTCATTTAGGAAGATGTTCTGGATTAAGACTGGATGAAAAACACAGTTTTAATTCGATTACATGCTGTACACAACAAGGAAATATAGGTATGTTAAGTTCAAATATGTTGTAAGGAGGGACTACGAAAAGATTCACCTGTTTTTCCTCTGCCGATACTCCTTCAAGTTTCAATTGCTTCCACCAGCTTCCAGTGTTTTCATGTTTTCTTCGCCAAATGCTTTCGATGAAACTAAGGTGTTCATATGCGAAACTCCGTGATAACTTCTTCTACCAAAATCCTCAAGCATTTTGGAAGAAGAAGAAGATTTCAGGTCATAACGATAGAGCTTCGTACTTGAGTAACATAAAACTGTACCAGTACTCGTAAGTGCAAATGATTTAGTGTACTGATCCATATTGATGAAACTGTACTCTTTACTCCAACTGAACGTCTCATCTTCTTTTCTCTTCAGTAGCCATACATCAGAACTTTTGCCGTCTTTACTATAGTGTACACCACGGTAACGACCTCCCAAAACCCCAATCCAAAAAAATTCTCATTCCAATATTCATCTAATTCTACAAAAAATTCATTAGCCAAATCAAATGCCATAATTCTCCCATTTCTGAAATCCCAATAAAGAAATCCATCAACAAAGACAGCATCTTGTCTAGCAATGGAACTCAAATCTTTGTGTATCTTCCCTACATTTCTCCATCCCTTACCCACTACCGAGAGTGTAAACCTCAATCTGTCCAAATATGTGTTCGTGTTTTCTCTGGGAAGTGTGAAACCAGAAAGTGTAAAGCCTAACAACCTTGTACTCATTAGTCGAAGCAACGTAACCAAATCCAGACACCATGAAATCAACAACATGATAATATGTGGATCTATCAAGTTCTGGGAGAGTGATACATTCTCTAGTGACTGGATTACAGATATATGCAACATATGAAGCACTAGTAGGTAATCCAATTATACATACCAAACCCTTGAATGAACCATGACACTGTATAACTCAAATGGAGGGTTCAAATCAATGTCTTAATATCACGAGAAAAACCTCATCATCATATTCTAAATAATATAACCGTTCACAGAAAGATCATCCATCTGGAAAATAAATCTAAACTTACCAGAATCAGCAGTAGAATTACGATTACTAAGGAGGAGATTTGAGTGCATTTGAGAGAAGGATGGATGGTGAATAACGTTTCTCCAGGTTTTGGAAACTGATTTGCAATCTAAAACTGATTCAGTTGGTAACCGACTGAATATGTCTAACATGATCTCTGCTGGAAGATCACTGAAATTACTCATTTCTTGATGATCGAGGAGCAGAGAATCACAGAGAGGATATAAGAATTTGGGGGTTGTAGTAAGAAGATGGAGACGAACAACAGGAACTCAATTAGGGCTTTGTTATGAGAAAGGCTTCAAATCGAAAAACCCCAAATCGGTCAATCACCGAGTTATGACCATGTTATATATTCGGACAAGCATACCCTTGTTGCGCTGTCTAGATGCTCCCCAGCCCCCACAGCTCTAGATAGTGACAGAATTTTAAGTCATGAAACCTAGTTAGCAATTTTCCAAATTATTCGCAAATTGTATATGAATTATTCCGAACTTGTTTTATATATGTATCATATGCATACGTATAGAAGTCCGACTTAGTTTAGTGAATTTTCATCTTGAAACGAATTATACGCGTATTTATAAATTAATGAACTGTATATCCCGTATAATACTTTGTCACGTTATCGATACTTCACCATTTTTAATCATATTCTATTCTTCTAATATCTAATTTTTTTTTGAAAATGTGGATACTGAAGGATTTTAAGCCCGTAGTTATAGATATGTCAATGTAGTTCATTAAAATTATTAAAATCATTAAACCATAGTAAAAATAACATATTTTAGAAGTTAATGTATGTTGAATTTGTCTTGACGGAAGCAAGATACAACATTGGCTTCGGAAGAAATAAAGATTGACTCACTGTGAGGCCAGTATAAAAAGCAGTTTTCGAAAATTACCGTATTAGCTCTATTGCAGAAGGTAAAATGTAAAACTTCCTTGGAAGAAATCCAAGATGTTCCCCATCAGCTTGCATATGAATACTACCACTGTCAGTAATTTCCTCGACTTCGATAGACTGAACATTGCAAAACAGAAAAAAAACAGTCACGACTCAAGACTAAAAACCTATAAATTGAAGTGAGAAGATTTTAAGTAGAAGCATAGCCCAATTAAAAGTATTGATTCCTCGTTTTCAATTGAAGTTCCTCGACAATAGAGTTTCCGAATCGACCATAAAGTTGGCCACTTAAACGGAAAAAAAAAGGTTGAAGAGGTCACTTGTCTGCTGGTAAAACATAGCTTTTAGACAATAGTAATAGTCCTAAGTAACAACTAATTGTCCAGTTTGACCAGCAACAATGAAGTTGCCGAGGGTTATCCGAAGGTCAGGACAGCCAAATATTCATGTTTTACAAACATTACCATACATGGAGGAACTCATAATTTGTTTAGAAGCAACATAAAAGATCATATGTCAAAGAAAATGCCATAAGATAATAGACATAGGTACCTTCTAGAAGAAACATTTTGCACTGACAGGTGTGTCCCTTTGTATAGCTTATGCATCCTAAAGATGAAATCATACCATTTGAAGTTCTGAAGAATCACAACCTGGAGGATAAAGTATAAAGCAAACTTGAAATACACAGGGATGGCAAGTATTTCATACGGCAGGAAGTAAGATGCTTGAGAAATTTGTTATGAATAATTAGGTTAGGGATATTAAACTACCTCAAGATTTCCATTACAAGGGTCAGCATTAGGTGTTATCTTCATGCCTCCACCAAAGAACTTCGCGTTTCCTACGCAGAGGGCTGTTACTTGAGGAATTAATTCCCAGTCGCCCCCATTGACCTAGAACAACTAAAGCATTTAAAGCATTTGATAAAATCTTATAGTCAAAACAGTGGCATAGAGCACCAGAGAGTTCCATGTGTAAATAGCTAATTTAAGAGCATTATACACTGACCTTGATCCTGAGGTCCTGATTACTGTGCCCCATGAAGCCCCTCAATGCACCAATAACATAGCAAAGGTTCCCAAATTGTTTGTACTTCGACGCATAATATCCAGCCTTTGCACTCCTACAGACTTCCACAAAACACTAGGGGTGAGAGATGTTCAGTAAATATAGCTTGCTCAACTTGATCAAGGAAGATGGCCTTACAGGTGAATGTCAGCAACATTTAGGAAGTAATGAGGTTCTCCAATTTCACCACTAACTGCCCCAATATCTATTCTAGTTGTTAAACCTGCAAATGTTAAAAAGGAAAAAATGATATATGCATAAAGATTCTTCAGGGAAGCTTGTACAACATTTTGCCTGGTCAAGAATGAAAGCACATAATTTCTCAAACTATTAGAACAGAGAAGATAAAAGGTGACATACCTCTAGATATACGTTGTACAGCTTCATGTGGGTCATTTTTCCTGATCAAACAAATCATAAAGATTGTTATCACTCGACGAACAAGCGCTAATTGTCAATTATTCAAAGATCATACCAAATGAAGGCATGTGGGAGCAGCAGCAACAAACCAGCCAAACGTTCTGGCAAAATCAGATCCAGTACCTAGTGGGATAACCTACAATAACACAGGATTATAACAGCTCCTTAGGATGCTTATAGAAGTCTATAACCTCACTGGTGTATGTTGGATCCTGTAATCTAATGGCTTATCTATAAGAGTATAAATAATATGCTACAAGAAAAAGTATATAAGTAACCACTTATGCCAAGGCAGTTGTATGACTATTCTTGTCGTCATGAGCTGAAACAGGTTTTCCTGCCCAGAAAAAGCCATTTACAACCTGCCAAAATTCAACCCAGAGTATGATCAGAACTATGAAGTCTAGCATCTGTTAATGTTTCCTATCATTATGACCAAGTCCACGACACATTTGAGCATACCATCACCCCAAAACTTATGAAATCACTCGGTATCATACAACACACTGTAATAATATACAGAAGAAGAAGAAGATAAACAAAACGAACCTCGTGAAGAGTACCATCGCCTCCAACTGCAACCACAGCATCAGCTCCCTCCCGTATAGCCTGCATAGAACGCGAGGCAACAAAACCCCTTAAGAAAAAAGATACTAAAAGAAAAGAAGATAAAAAACAATTCTGCAGCTCATTGAAATCCTAGTATTCGAATTTCCAAAAGAAGTAGAAAATAAAACAAAAATTGCTCACCTCCCTTGTAATGTCAATGGCATGAGAAGGAGCAGAGGTCAAACATTCACAAATCTGTTCAAACAAGTAGAAATTACTTGAAAATGTTAAAACATAATACTCTCATTCAACCAAATAACCGCAGAATAACAGCAGGTCTAAATAATAATTCCTTCACCAACTATCTAAAATCAAAGCTAATTCTGACGCCTCCATTAACCACCACTTTCACACTAAATCATATTCATGAAATTAAATTCATCCTGATTAAATGAAACCCATATTTTCAATTACAAACTAATTTTACAGTTTAAACCCATAAACCAAATTCAGTATATAAAAAAAGAAAACTCCAATTCTAAAATTTGAACAAAAACCCATTGATTAAAAATGAAATTTCTGAATCCCAAAAGTTGAAGAGAAGCTTACATTTCGATGTTGACCGAGATGAGTCCTTAAATAAGGTAATAATTTCTTCCATTCCTTACCAGTTCTTCCATTAGCCCCTATAATCCAAATTCAATCAAATGCCAATAAAAATACAAACTTTATAGAAATCCACAGAGAATAGAATAGAGAGACATAAAAAGAGAACCTGTAGGATTGACAACGAACACAAGATCGCCTTTACGAGTAGTACTTCTTCTCTGAGACATACTTCTGAAGATGAAAGAAGAACAAGAGTAAAAGAGTGTGAACTAGGGTTTCATTTAAGAAAATTAAGAAAATTATAGATAAAAGTGAATCGAGATGTTGAAAGTCCCTTAGTTAAGATGTCAGCAAGTTGTTCATCCGATGATAGGAATTCAACCACAATTACACCTGAAGCAAGCAGTTCATGGACTGAGTGGTAGTCAACTTCGATGTGCTTTGTTTTTGCTCCTAAGTTGTGACAGTAAAGAATAGCAGGCTGCTTTGGTTTATGTCTTATATCTGTGGTGTTATAAGTTCCATACTAGAATCATATTTTAGCTAGAAAAATGGCTACTGCAGGTGGAAAGGAATCATACTATATATATGAGAATATGCTTTTGATCTTAAATCAAATTGTTGCTCTTTGTTAATTTCAGAGTCAGGATATCCTGTGCGGCTGTGCTTAGTAAATAAATGGTGAAATGTAGATTTAAAAACACATAATTAAACAGTACAACAAAGCTGGAATAGCTCAGCTGGTTAGAGCGTGTGGCTGTTAACCACAAGGTCACAGGTTCAATCCCTGTTTCTAGCGTTCCTTTTTATTTCTTATCTTATGTTTAGGCGTTTTCTTTTTGAAAATGCTGCACCAAACTCCTACTGCAAGACTCTTTCGTTTTTGCAACTTTCTGGTGGCATATATGCACAGCCAAGAGCTGATTTTCTTTGTGTTTTTCTTTTTGAAAATGCTAGTACAAAGTCCTACAGCAGTACTCACTCATTTGTGCAACATCTAGTGGCATATACTGCAGAGAGTGCCATCTTTTGTTTAGACAAAAGGATTGTTGAGCAATCGAATTAAATTTTACAAGACATGATAAAGAAAGATAAAGAAGTGCGCCGCATATTGCGAAGATTAATGTCTGTAACTTTAATGCGGCATGATTTTAAAATCTTTGCGTGTGCGGCTTGAGAATCTATATGATTTTTTGCCTAAAATCAACCTCAGATCTGCAAATTAGATGAATCGCAGCGTCATCACATTGAACGCATTAAATTGTATTGTATGCCAAATATAGCTTATATACAATATACAATGTTCCATGGAACCTATATAAAGACCATGAGACTGAAGACGAGATCCACAACTTTACTGCTTCTTACCTCACAAAACTCTAAGAAACCTTAAGAAGAAGAGATGTCAAGTCTTCCAGAGGAGATGCAGCTAGAAATCTTTTCAAGATTACCCGTGAAAACTCTCTTGCGGTTCAAGTCCTTATGCAAAACTTGGTGCGATCATTTTGATAAGCCTTCTTTTGTTAAAAAGCACCGTGATCATGCTATTAAAAAAAATGTCCCTTTTCTTATGTTGCATTACGAGATTGGCGCTGATAAAAGCAACCCAATGTACTCAGTGGAGTATAATTCATTAGCTTCGAAATTGTCATCTGCAACACTTAACCCTCTTAGTGAGGCCGTTGAGATGGATTACCCGACCATGCCTTCAGATTCCTTTGCAATTTTGGGTTCTTGTGATGGTTTGTTTTTCTTATTAGACATTAGTGACGCTACTAATCAAAATGACATATTCCTCTGGAATCCATCTACTAAGGAGTACAAGAAGATACCTATGCCGCCAAATTTCGAAAACGGTGTTACGTATGAGGGCTTGTATGGGTTTGGTTATGACGACAACATTGATGATTTCAAATTGGTAAGAGTCGCCGAAATTTATGATTCTGATGACACTTCCGATGATGGGTCTGGCTGTGGGTTTTTGTTTGGGCCTACAGTTGAGATCTATACATTAGGGTCAAATTCATGGAGATTCTGCGAAAGTCAAGACATGCCTTATTTCTTTCCTCGTGGAAATAATCCTGGGGTGGTTGCTAATGGAGCTCTTCATTGGTGTGCCGAGAACAGGGGTGAACACTATGAAGCTATAATATCTTTCGATATGACTACCGAGATATTCGAAGAGGTTGCAAGACTGGAAGGACCCATGGTGCATCCAGAAGACTGTGACATTGAGCGTGATACCAGTGAGGTGGGTGTGTTAGGAGGGTGCCTTTGCTTACTCCATAAAACTTATGGAGTTAGCGTCGACGTATGGGTGATGCAGGAGTATGGTGTCGAAGAATCGTGGACGAAAAGTTTCACGATTACTCATGAGTCTATCACCAAAACAACTCATTTGAGGGTAGTAGGTGAGTTGCAGAAGAAAGAGATTCTTTTTGAAACTAATGAGCATTTAGTTTATTATGATCCAAATCATGATAGAGCTGAGAAAATGAGGATGCCTGGTGCTACAACGTTAGGCGGAGCGGAGATATATGTGCCTAGCATAGCTTCACTTGATTCCGGTACTTATTGCTAAGTAGCCAAGTGAAGAAGAATGAAAATAAAGATAGCTTTTACAGCATCATCATGTTTGCTTTAAATTTTAAAACCTTGTTTTGTATTCATTTCGAGTAATAAATGGATGAGATTTGGAATGCTGTTTTTCTATACTCCCTTTGTCCCATAAAAAGTGAGCATTTTTCTTTTTATTTTTGTCGGAAAATAAGTGATTTAAGAGTTTCGTCTCCAGAACTCTTAAATCCTTCCGGTTTTCGTCTCCAGAGCTCTTAGATCCAAAAAGTTAAATGGCATTTAAGATTTCTTAATCGGATACAAAGAAAAGAAAATCCCCAATTTTTTTCCTGAAATTTTTCCAGAAGCAATGTTAAGCCTTCCTGAAGATCTCTACCAAGAAATCTTAGTGAGATTACCAGCGAAATCAGTGGTTATATGTAAGTGAATTTGCAAGAAATGATATGCCCTAATTTCCAGTTCTAATTTTATTAAATTGCACCTGAATTTTACTGTGAAATAGAATAACCCTAGTCTCATGATCTGTGGTTTCAATGAAGATAGTTATCGTATTTGCTCCAAAAGTTATGATAAATATTCGAATGAATTTGTTTATGATGTTGTTGATATAGATTTCCCATTCCAATCATTAGGTTTATGTGGTTGAATTGCTGTGTTCTTGTAATGGTTTGGTTTGCATATGGTTATGTGGTTGAAAAGTGGGTTTCTATTGTCTATGGAATCCATGTATGAAAAAGTACAAGATATTACTGCGTTCTCCAAATGGAGTGTCAGATGCTGTGATCGATATCTTTGTGTTTGGTTATGACTACAAACTTGGCGATTACTAATTGATGAGAGGGTGTCAGGGAGATGATCAGATGAATCATATTGATGTTTATAGGCTAGCATCAAATTCTTGGAAACCCATTGAAGTCATACCTTATGGGTTTCCTTTTGGTGAATATTCTGGGGTGCTTGTTAATGGAGAGCTTCATTGGCTAGGTACAAAATTTCCTGTTGAGCAAAGACGTAGGGCGCCTAATAATCAGACCCAGGACATGCCCAGAGCCATTATCTCTTTGGATATCAGCAGCGAGAGGTTCAAAGAAATGCAGCTACCAAAAGATACTGTGGAGAAGAGGCATTTGCGGACATGTGTGGGAGCGTTGGAAGAGTACCTTCGTGTACTTTTTGATGATAATTCTAAGCTTGATGTATGGGTAATGCATAATTATGGAGTTCAAGAATCTTGGACTAAACATTTTGCCATTACCATAGGGTTGATAAGGGAATGTTTGTATTTGCGTTCTGATTTGGTCTTTCAAGAATGATGAGATTCTACTAGTCAAAGATTGTGATTTAGTTTTATATGACCCGAACCATGCAATTGTTAAACAGCCAGTGATTCGCAGGTTAACACTCATGGGGGACATAATGAGTTATTTCGAAAGCCTAGTTTCACTCAACTCTGGTACTTATGCTGGGAGATAGAAAATGAAGAAGCCTGGGAAAACAACAACAAAAGCTTATGTGCTATTGCTCCTTTTATGTGTGCTTCGTCATTGCTAAGGTAAAATTTACTAAATTACTATCTTGCAGTGATTAGTTTCTATGTTTTGTTCTCATTTTGGGAACCTCTTCTATCAATAAACCTTGTAATTGAAGTGAAAACTGTGGTTTGCATCCAGTCCAAAGCAATAATACTACCCCATATTGAATTTCGATTAACTTCTGCATCTGTTTCTATTGTGTCCAACCTCTTGAAGTTGTCGACATAATTGCTTATGTAGTGCATTATTACTCTCTCCGAAGTTACCAAGCAGCGAAAACAATCCACATTATTTCATTCAGAAACGATCATTTTCTGTACTCTGTCAGCCAAAATTGTTTTGTTGCTTTGGAAAAACTTTCTTTTCCTCTTTCTTTGCTTCATGTCTAATTATGAAACTTGTTTAGTTGCAGAAACATAAGTTTTTTTGACGCATCCTTTGGTGAATATGGGGTATTAAACAAATAAACAGGTCATTGCTGTTTTTTAATTAAAAAAAAAATTCCTTTCTGTTAATAATGGGATAGCATGCCACTGTGGTAAAGAGCAAATCTTCATTAATGTTTTATCTTCCTATAGTAATAAGATTTCATTTACCAATGTCTAGTTGCGTATTTTGTTACTTAAGTTCACTGCAGTGAGAATATGAGAATGCAATAGCCAATAGGATATACATTACTAAGACAATCAAATAAACCCATTACTGTGACACTAGAGCAAGTGCTTGAAATCCTTACCTCATACTCTAGAAAAACATGAAACAATATGTAAAGTTTTCTTGCAACAGGGAATGCTTTTAGTCTTCGTGTGAGGTTGAGCAATGATTACGAATGTATACCCTGCATTAACTTTACCTGTTCTCTTTTTTATCTTATGTACTTCTGATAAGAATGTGTATAATATGTACAGAGTTTTGGACCTCCTTGTGGAAGGATTATAGGTGCTGAAGACCAGAGCAAAGGTAGATCCCTCGCACTTATGAATTTCAGCCTTTTGTGGTGTTCTTTTAAGGGTAATCAACAAATTGTTGTTTAGAGATTGTTTAGTTAATGATTAGAATATTAGTTATATATTGAATTTTGGATTGTGAAGAGGGAAAATAAGATAGTTGATCCTTTCTTTGTCAAATGTTTTTGAAAACCAGTTTAGCTTCCGGCATTAAAAATGGTCAGAACCACTGGAATCTGAGTTTTGAAAAGTTTTTCCTTCTTTAATGAAAACTATTTATTCTGGAAGATTGATTTAAAGCTACAAATGCTCAGGGCCTTTTGGACGATGGGTCTGTCGGGTTTGATGGACGGCATTGTTTTCATCCAATCCAAAAAAATTCTAGTTAGTTTATAGCATGTTTGGATATCAGAAGCGGAAATGCTCCTGCTTCTCAAATAATACTCTTTAATTATGTACCATTTTGCAGCCTTGCACAATACGATGGTCAGAAACTGGCAAACAAACTCAATACATGACAGTTTGTATACATTTGAATTGTTGTGCATTGTACGACAACCTAGATATACTTTATAACGAAACAAGATGTGTACTAGTAAGTATGGTATGACACAGTCAGTATCCAAACTGAAGATGGCCAAGTTTATTTCCAGGTCACTTCAGTTTTTTGATACAACCTCTCTTCGGCTACCACTTATGTCAGACTGCAGAAAGAGAGGCAAAGAGCCAAGCATCTAAAATGGAATGTGTTCTGTTTTCAACTGGGATTAAAAAAAGGATAAGTTCATCATAATCTTAACCACAAATAGTAACATCTTAAAAGAAAAGAAACCAGGGGCTCGAAAACTTAACCAGACACTCAGCTGAAGCCCTCGAAAACGCTTGTAACTTCGCCATAATTCTACGTCTGACTTCATCATCGGCATCTTCTATTTGCTTAGCTGTAAGTTTCTTCTAGTTCGAATATTCTGAATAATCTGAATAACGTGATGACCTTCCAATAGTAATCGTTTGAAGAACTCTAGCGCTCTCCAAAAATAGTTTAACTACCTCCCACTACACGAAATCAGAGATTTTATACATAGTATTAATGTTACAATATATATATATATATATAACGCTGAAAAATCGTTAGAAAAGTGTCGTTATATTTAGTATTACAATAATTTCTCAACGGCAAAAACATTACAATAAAATTTTATTAATTAACGGCTGCATCCATTGGAGAAAATAGACCAACGATTATCCAGTCAGTATAAAATTAATCTGTTGTCATGTTGTTGTAACGGATAACCTTTACTCCCTCATATCGTAACAGTTAGCATATAACAGTTCGGCTTAACAGTAAATATAACGGCTATATTATCTGTAGCGATTAAAATTATGCCAGTTGTCCTTCTTTCTAACTGCTTTATCAACGATTAATAGATATTGTTTAGTTGATAGTAACATTTCGGCGTAACAGTTAATGTAACGGCGACTTTGTCTGTAATAGTTGACTTTTTGCCAGCTGTCCTTATTTGTAACGGTTGTATCAACAACTGATAGACGTTGTTTAGTTGATAGTAACAGTTTCGCCGTAACAGTTATCACAAAGATATAATTCGTAACAGCTGATGTGTAACGGTTGTGGTTCACCAGGTGTTAATCAGCTGTACCATGTGATGTAACGCCTTAAACCATTAAGGATTGATTATAACAGTAAAGGGATTCGCCAGGTGTCCTTCGTTACTAACAAATGTATAACATTGATTCAATGTTGATAAAAAAATATAGTTTAAAAAAATATGTTATTAAATTATGTGTTATAACATTGCACTTTTACTGCTTATAAAACTACTGTTTGCAAAGCTTAATAGTTCATTTATAATTCGGTTTGCTTTTCTGATTGCAGAATGTGAGGCCAAACGGAGAGAATCTCCCTAAGTAGTTCGTCTCGCTCATCAAGTATTGCTGGGATGAAGACCCAAGAACCCGACCAGAGTTCACAGAGATTAGCATCATTCGGTCACACTACCTAAATTCCACCACATCTACACCAACAGCAGCAGCAGCAACAACTACAACGAATCTCCAGTCAGGTAGAACCTGATTCCCCTGATACCCATCAACTGATAAAGGAACGACTAGGTGAAAAGGTTATCTTGAAGAAGTTGTTATTAATGAGGAAAAGAACATGTCCACCGGTAAATGTTCCTTGGGTTGATAGTCCAATTTCCTTTGGAGCAATGGACCAAAGTTTTGAAATCAGATATATCTGTAAACTGTTCTGTAGAAATTATTCCTTATTTGTTGTTGCTAGAGAGACGAATTTATAGGTTGTATACAGGCAGTGATTGTTCATCCACTTGGCTTACTATATCATTTGTTTTCATTTTAATTATATAATCTTAGTTATAATTTTTTTTAATTATAATTAGATTTTCGGATTATTTAAATCAAATGAGCAAAAAAAGTGAGTAGCTTAAATACTCCAGCAACCAACTTTAAGCAAATTAAAATCTGAATTCTAAAATAATTTGGAAGCTTAAAAATTTAAACAATCAACTTGAGTAAAAACTTTGATACCTTAAAAGTTTAAGCAACCAACTTCAGGACAATCAAAAGTAAAAATCGCTTGTAGCAAGCAAAATCATTTGATCGCTTAAAATTTTAACCAAGTAAAATCAGGTTAAGTTGTTCCATATATCTTCCAACTAGGTAGTTTAATAGCTCCTAAGTCACAAGTTGCTTCTAGAGAGTAAAAAATTTTGTACCTCAAAAGCTTGAGCAACCAACTTCAGGCCAATCAAAATCAGAAATCACTTTTAGCGAGCAACATCATTTGATCGCTTAAAACTTTAACCAAGCAATTTCAGAAAGAGTTGCTCCATGTATCTATCAACTAAGTAGTTTACTTGCTTTAGAATGATTGGTATATCTGAAGCGATTGATATTTTACTTGATATATTGGTTGGTCTAGATGTTAAGCGATCACAATTTTACTTGCTCCATGTTAGCTGGTCTAAATGTTAACCAATGAGAAAAGTACTCGCTTTAGGTTAGTTGGTTTATTACTAGAGCGATTGCATGGTCGCTCAAGGCTTTGACATACATGGCTTTGGGCAACCAACGGAGCGAGTGCCACTTTTAGTCGCTAAAAATGTTATAGCGACTTAAAAGGATCTTTAAGCGACTTAAAACGAGTAGTCGCTTAAACCTATTTTTTTGTAGTGCCTGCTCTGGGATGATTTCGAAGAACTCGTTTTTCTGTTATAGGAAAAGAGTAGAGAAGAAATAGCCTAGCAATAAAAGGAAATCATTTATGCAATTAAGTCAGAAATTATGTGAGAATAATGTCGGCATAAAAGAAAAAACCGGCAAAAATAATCTCGACATTATGACACATAAAGTTGTAAAAGAAAAAATTTGGTAAGAAATTTATACTCGCCGGGTCAGGCGCCCCCCCGTATTAAAGTCAAAATATAATTTAATTTTAAATTTTTTAAGGAAATAATTCAAAAATATTTTGTCCAAAAAAATAAGTCTTGGTTGACCCATATCCACACCAGAGCCTTTCCGCCCGGACGACAGTGTGTGTGAAATGTGTGGTTGCATCAACTAGCTAATGGCTTAAGTCCTCTCCCTCACATAAAAGTGTGTTGACCCCAAGGGGCCTCCCTTAGATGCAAATTTTTAAGTAATATGGAGAGGCAACATCTTTAGTTTCTCCTATATGAGACTAAAGGTTTCATTCACAAATAATGAAAATGAGCTAGTTTTCTTAGTGACTCCTTGGTCCTAAGTTTCAATGAATCCAAGACCAAAAACAAAGCAAATAAGATCATTTTCTTCGACATTTAAGTGAATAGTTATTTGCAATCATGATCTGTCACTTGTAATGGGACTATGATAGGTTGATATATAGCTGGCCTGAGATGGATGAGAGACATTGATTTAGACTGTGGAAGGTGTTTGAGTAAGAGTCCGTGGGAGGCTATATGTAGACCTAGTTTACTTTCATACTCGATCTTGAAGAGCTTTAGACTGAGAGTTTGTTGTCCAAATAGCATACATTTCTAACATTCTCTAGTTGCAAATGGCTGTTCCCATTTGGAATAGCATTCTTGATACAGGTTGCTTGTAGCTCTCTAGTTATACGATGAAGAGAGTCCTTACCTTCCAAAGGTTCAGCATAATCTTTTTTTTTCTGTCTCTTTTATACCACCACTGTAAATTACTGACATAAGCCATTTCGGTTTAGCAGCACATTCTCTGCAGGCAGAAATAACAGTCCAGTGATGGTGTTGGCTACAGTTTGGTTGATGGGCTTAAAGCACATGATGCAGAAAATGTACTCTTTTCTCTTTAGTGTTTGAAATGGTTGTAGATGGTAGATTTTTAATAAAATATAAAATAGTAAAATCGTTTTAGAATCAAAGAAATAATGCAGAAGCCACAAAATTCAGAGCACATATGCCTGTAGCTACATATGCCCACCACTAGTATCTACACGAACAAATAAAATCTCAGTCAAAACCCATAATTTCAATTAATCAAACACAAAATATAAATGAAAAAGAATTTGTGCTTACAACTTGGAATATGTTGCAACCCAATCAACAAGCACATTGATTAGCACCAGCATCCTTAAAAGAACCAAGACACCCATTGTTACATCTTGCCATAATGTTTTATTCTTCTATAACCATTGCAAAGATGGGATCAGTTCTGATTCACCAGTACTAATCAAACAATGAGGTGGAGATGGATGCAATTATACTGGCCATTTCTTCTCACAGAATATTCTTCATAGCTTTACAGAATTTCCTACCATATAAGATCTGTTTGTTTGCTACGACTACCACTGTCATAACAAATCCTATGCTCAGATTTATGAATCAAGAATCAAAAACCACAAAAAATCAGACTTAAAGAACCCATAGAAAGTCAGAAGTTGCGAGAACCAACAGCATAATATCAACAAGATTGATAGAACAGACCGGATAGAATTAGAGTGAGAATAGTAGGGGAAAAAACAGTTGAATTACTATAAGGGAAGTTAAAAAGACACCGTCTATTGTTAAGAGATTACTACTCCATGACTGTAAAGACTCCAAAACTAGCCATAAAAAACTAAAAACAAGAGACAGACCATTTCGAAACAGATTTTTATAGACCACCACCACACACAAAAAGACTCCGAAAATGACCCCTAAAATGTGCACCGGACCTCCAGACTGTTAATTACTTAATCAACTTCCTCCATCCTGCTCTCCTCAGTTGCATCTTCCTCCAGCGCAGGCATCTCGGCATCTTCACCAGCAGCTTCTTCCTCTTCCTCAATGCTCAAGCCTAGCTTAAGCATCCTGTGAATTCTCGCTGCAAAGGTGTTCGGTTCCTCCAAGGTGAACCCTGAAGTTAACAGAGAAGTTTCGAACAATAGCATCACCAAATCTTTAACTGACTTGTCATTTTTATCAGCCTCAGCTCTCTTCCTCAGCTCCTCCATGATTCCATTGTCTGGATTTATCTCCATTGTTTTCTTGCTCGACATGTAAGAGCTCATGCTGCTATCCCGTAATGCCTGAGCTTTCATAATCCTCTCCATGTTTGCTGTCCACCCATATTCTCCGGTCACCAAGCAGCAAGGAGAATCCACAATTCTGTCAGAAACCACAACTTTCTCAACTTTGTCACCCAAAATTTCCTTGATGGCTTTGCAAAGATTCTCAAAAGATTTCTTCTTTTCCTCCTTCAGCTTCTTCTCTTCTTCTGTTTCATCATCTAATTTCAAACCTTCCTTAGTTGCAGAAACAAGCTTCTTCCCGTCGTATTCCTTCAACTGCCCAACCGCATACTCGTCGATGGCATCAACCATGAATAGAACTTCATAGCCTCTCTTCTTGAGTCTCTCTAAGAATGGAGAGTTCTCAACAGCTTTCTTACTTTCACCAGTAATGTAGTAGATGTCCTTTTGCCCCTCCTTCATCCTGGTAACATAATCCTTCAAGCTGGTCATCTCTTCTCCACTCTTTGTAGAGTAGTAACGGAGCAAGTCAGCAATCTTTGCTCTGTTCTGGCTGTCCTCATGAATACCCAATTTCAAGTTCTTAGAAAACGCCTCATAAAACTTAGCATAGTCTTCCTTGTTCTCAGAAATTTCCGTGAACATCTCAATACACTTCTTCACAAGATTCTTCCTGATGACCTTCAAAATCTTGTTCTGTTGAAGCGTTTCACGGGAGATGTTAAGCGGCAAATCATCAGAATCAACAACACCCTTCACAAATCCAAGGTACTCAGGAATCAACTCCTCACAGTTATCCATAATGAACACCCTCCTCACATACAACTTGATGTTGTTCATCTTCTTCCTCGTATCAAAAAGATCAAAAGGAGCTCTCTTCGGCACAAACAGAATCGCCTTGAATTCAAGCTGTCCCTCCACAGAGAAATGCTTGACTGCAAGATGTTCTTCCCAATCGTTAGTCAAACTCTTGTAGAAAGAAGCATACTCTTCCTTTGTAATCTCCTCTGGTTTCCTCAACCAAATTGGTTTCTGCTTGTTAATCAATTCCCATTCATGAGTGATTTCCTTGACCTTCTTCTTTTTCTTACCATCCTTGTCTTTCTCCTCGTCAACTTCCTCAACATCTCCTTCTTCTTCCTTCTTTGGCTCTTCATCTTCATCATCACTCACTTCCTTCTCAACTGTCTTCTCAGTCCAAAGATAAATAGGATAACTAATGAATTCAGAATGCTTCTTCACAAGATCCTTAATCTTCCTCTCTTCCAAGTACTCCAGCTGCAAAAAACAACCATAACCCGCAATCAGAAACCAAATATTAAACACTAAAACATAACAAACAAGGGAACTGGAGTTTGTTTCCTACCTGATCCTCCTTGAGGAATAGAGTAATTCTAGTTCCTCTACCCAACTGTTCACCATCAACATCTCTAGTAACAGTGAATGACCCACCAGCTTGTGACTCCCAAATGTATTGTTCATCATCATTATGTTTAGTAGTCACAATGACTTTCTCAGCTACAAGATAAGCAGAATAAAACCCAACACCAAATTGTCCAATCATACTAACATCTGCTCCAGCTTGTAAAGCTTCCATAAACTCCTTGGTCCCAGACCTAGCTATTGTTCCCAAATTATTCACCAAATCTACAAAATTCCCATAACCAAAACACATTCAAAACCAACATAATCACAGGAAATTTTCAGAATTCACAGAACATACAGCCACAACTCAGCTAAAATCCAAGATAACTCAATAAACCATTTCAAAACGAATTGAAATCAGAAATACGAACTTGTCACAAAAATCACTAACAAAAATCGGTCGACTCACTATGACTCGGCAATGACTCGGTACTCGTAAACACAACGATCAATACCGATCTTCACTAACACATCTATCAAAAACAATACATGAAAAATAAAAATAGAAGTAAACTATTGAACACTATTTGGTATGACTCGTCATCTACTCAGTAAAACCGAGTCACACTGAGTCCTCACCGATTCAAAATGAAATTAATAACACAATTGATACTGACAGAGAAATTCAAGATCACAATTGAAAATTACAATAGAGGAAAATTCAAAATCGCAGTTAGTGTTCTCAGTAATCCGTACCTGCTTTAGTCATTCCAACACCACTATCAGTAATGGTTAGGGTCTTATTAACTTTATCAGGAACAATCCTAATAAACAACTCAGGTTGAGCCTCCAATTTACTCTTATCAGTTAATCCTTCGAATCTAATTTTATCCAAAGCATCAGATGAATTACTAATCAATTCTCTTAAGAAAATCTCTTTGTTACTGTAAAAAGTATTGATAATCAAACTCAACAACTGATTTATCTCAGCTTGAAACGCAAACGTTTCAACTGCTTCTCCTCCCATCTGTACTTCCGCCATTAGAATCAACCAAATTCACACACACACAGTTTTTTTAATCGAGATTGAAAAGAGAGATTTTGTGTTTGAGAATGCGATCAGAATACTTTTTTTCGATAAGGTGAATCGGAGATTGATGATGGGGTTTTATATATATTGGGAATTGGGGTTTCGGGATTGTTCTTGAAGGTGGTTTCGGGAGGTTCTGGAGGGTTCTACTGGTTTCTGGTTTTTCTTTATTTTTGGCGGTCTTTCTTATGTGGTTTTAGTCTCCAGAATGTTCTATCTGAGTTGTCGTTTTCTAGAGACCTCTTCAGTTACTTGGTGCAATCGGCAGGTCCGGGCCGGGTGGTCGTTCTAAACTTTAATTGTTGCTAATGGGCTTTTGGTGGTTATTTCAGTCCGAAAATGACAATTCTTTCCGATTTCAGATAATTGGTGTGGAAATTGTGAGATGATCTGCAAATAACCATGTTAACGGATTCTTCCGAATAAATAGATTCGTAGCCGTGCTATGTACTGGACATATTTATCTTTAATTTTTGAGTAAAACCGTCCCGTCGTAATGCAATAAGTTAATTTTGTTTTTGGGATGGGTTCATTATCCTACGGGGAGGAGGAAGTTCACAATAGCTGCTATAATATTGAATTTAGCATTGGAACTAAGTTACATAACCGGAAAATCAAGACCTTAAAAGATTTAGAATGGGACCTACCAGGTAGGTTAAGCTTGAAGCATCCTGTCTAAATGAACTAATGTTTGCGTATTCGCTTTCACTTGCGATCTCTTCAAATTTACAGGAACTGAACTACGCATGTGTTTATTACTGCGATATGCATAATAGATTGCTGCCTGAGAAGCGAAAGCACTGTTTTAGTATGAGCTTAGATGCTTCTGGTTTGTAAGCCTCATCTACCGACCTTCCAGATCTGGTGTTAGGGTTATAAGCTTAGATGTTCCAGGTTTCAGCAAAGCAAAGTAGCATACCTTGGATTCAGATAATAGATACCCTTCACACAGCATTTATGGATGCAAGTTTTTTTGCCATTATGTTTGTAGTTGGAAATAAAGTTATCCCAGCACGTTAAAGGTATATTGAAGCATGTTCTAAACATTAATGGATTTATGCTCTTCGTTCTTATTATGAAGCTGCATATGGCTTCAAAAAGGCAACCAAGGTTTTAGATTCATGAGATCCAATGCATTAAGTAAGTGCAAAAGCTGTGTGTAATATGATTCAATGAAGTGTTATCAATCCAGGTATGGCAGATTACGCAGTCTGAAAATCACAACTAAGACACTGTAACAATCCGCACAAATAGAGGCAGATACCTGGCAGTACTTGGAAAACAAAAAGAAAACATAATGCAAACAACATATGAGGCAATTAAAATGACTGAACTATGGATTCGCTACATACCTGGGATACGAAAAGATGGAACCTCAACTATCCGCTACATACCTGGGAAACGAAAAGTGGAAACCAGCCTTTGAACCATGTCCTTTCCAGTTTATAATCAAATTCGTACCAATCCAGTAAATCCTTGGTACCCAACGTTCCATGTCCTTTCTAGTTTCTAACTCGAGTCTAACTACTGCCAAATAATACTCATACACAGCCTTTGAACCATGTCTAATAGCTGCAGAGACTTAGACCAGCACAACACTTAGTCACTTAAGTCTTTTATCAAACACTTCTTGTGCTTTTCTGTAGGAAAGTCAGGCACATATATTGGTGATTTCAACCATCCAAACTCCTTCCTGCAATGAACCATAAATTCACAATCACACAGACACATGATTAACACATCCCATCTTAGTTCTTTGTAGACAGCCACTAAAACCAATCTATTCGTATCTTCTCGACTGAAGTATACCACTTCTTTCTTCTCTCAGCTGAACAACAGCGAACTCTCTCAGATTTCATTCCTAACGAAATTCATAAACTGTAAACCCAAATTGGAATCAAACCCAACTTTCCAAATCTCTGTTAGCCTCTAATCCATGCCTTTTCATCCTTTATTTCTCACATCTTCTTCTTGAACTCGTCACACAACTCATAGAGATTTCTTCCCTGATTTCACAATTTCTATCTTCACTGTCTCTTCCATTTCCGGTCATACCTCAAATTATCGTGAATGCAGAAAAAAATTAACCATTTAAAAAAGAAGATATAAACAATTTACAAGATATTACTGGACAGTAACCTGTGCTACGCACCGGGATACGCGGTCTATTTTCACCTGATACCTATAATGTCTTGTACCCATCGTAGCCGGACCACATTATGATATTGGTATAAACATAATCGTAGAAGTATGAAACCAAATGTTTCAAAGAAGCATCAAATTATATGCAAGTGTCATCTGCTTAGATCAATCCAAAACTGATAACAGGGGTCTAAGAGCATCCACAGTGGGACGATTAAAACTCGGACCAAACCCAAATTTGATCTTTTGTTCGTTTAAAATGAATCACAGTGGTGGTTAAATTTGGATTTTAGTCTAGTATTGTTACTGTTTCGAATCATTTTTGATCCTACAACTGGACCAAACCATATTATGGTGAAGCGTGAACCTAGTTGTGCGTCTCGTGTCAGGCGTTTACCTAGACATTTGTTTCATTGATCCAGGCGTGAACCAGAATGACGCCTGATGAAGCATTCACCCAAGAACACGTTCATCGGGGGGGCGTAAGACCAGAAGCATGCTTGGTATATAGGCGTTCACTTAGAGGAACGCTCGTGTTGGGCGTCTGGTTAAGACAACACTTGTTGTGGTCGTGATTGTAAGCGAGCGCCTGTGTATAGGACGTGATTCTAAGCGAGCGCCTCTTCTAGTAACCGTTGAGATAGCCGTTGAGATTTGTTAACGTTGATTTTTTACTGTTGTAACGACTATCTTTTGGTATACCTATATAAATGAATTGGTTGATTGAGTATTTCATATACTACTAACCCATTTCATTTGTACACGAGAAAAATTCCACTATTTTCATATATTTGTCTTTCAAATCAGTTGGAGTTATGGCCCCAAAACCACGAGGTCCAAATTTTTCTACATTTGAAGATGTAACGATGTGTAGAATTCATTTATCATTATATCAAGATTCTAGTGTTGGTTCCGATTAGTCAGAAGAAAAATTATGGTCTCGCATCTTAAGTGGGATGAAAGAAGTCATACCTACAATGCCGGGATGCACTTGGACCTCCATTCAGAAACGATTTCTGGGAATAAGTAAAGATGTGGCGCTTTACTCTGCAATTACGCGTAATAAGGACTTAACACTATAATTCAAGGTCAAGGCATCCACACCCCAAATGCATATCTGGTAAGCTTTATAAACTTAGGATGAAGCTTCAACCCAGCCATGACGCATCCTTGAGTAAGCTTCATGCAAAAATTACGGGTGTTACACTGGCTCTCGAGTTCAGCCTTCTGAACCTGGGATAATGCACGTCGACTCTCCAGTTCAGCCTTCTGTCTTAACGTCCATGCACGTTCACTTTCAAGCTTTGTTTCTATAGTCCCAACCAATTCATTTGGCTGCTCCTTCCTCATCTCTTCCGGTGATGATGTTGTAGATGAAATAGGTGTACTATGCTGCGATACAATGGTTATTCTCTGCTTTATCAAAATAAATCTTGTATCAGATGTTGTAAATAATTGTTGCGTACAGCAAAACTCCCCAAAGACATACCTCGTGTTCGCCATCAAATATGTTTTCTAACATTGGTGCTACTGTTGCAGAGTTCTTGCTAGATTCATTCTATAAAAACAGCAACCCAAGATAACTAAAGAAAAAGTTTGAGTGTAAATATAACTAACCTTATTTTAAATATGAATAAGAAAATGAGTACCTTGTTACTCCCTCCGTTTCAACAAAAGTGTTATTATCATTTTTTTATTTTAACTTAAAAGTATATTAAAATAAAAAAATGATAATAACACTTTTACTGAAATGAAGATAATATTATTTATGAGTTTTGTGTTCAGTAAAAATGTATCTTGCAAACTCTAAACCAGTCTCCAACTTGGTCTCCACTTTTGGTCATCTACGTAAAATACTTGCGTTGCTTCATTCGCAAGAACAAAAGGATCGTCACCGTACCACTTGGAGCTCACACATATGTTAACTAAATTATCTTCGTTTTGAATAAGATTTTCTTTAGGATTTGTGTTCAACCATTCACAACTAAATAATACAACTCGATGCTCAAGTTTATAGACCAATTCAATTACATTGGTCGCCAAACCAAACAACTCGATTACTTTATCTTCATTTCGTAAGTACATGCGCAATCCAGGATTAGGGGCGTTATGTCCCTTATCTCGTCTGACCCGGAAACAAACTCCATAAATAACACATTCCGGGTATGACTTCATAGACTAAGGTCCACAAGCCAATGAGAACAATTCATTTATGGCTTTCTCTGATTCGGATGAGGCGCAAAGCTTTAGGGCATCCACAGTCGAGCGATTAAACCGAACGATCAAAGATCAAAGAATTTGATCTTTACTCCGTCTCAAAAACAACAGTGGATAGTCAAGCGAATTCCTAGGATATCGCATTAACATAAGCGAAGTATCAACGTATCGTTTGAGAAGACGGACGAAAAAACTGAGACTTCGCCTGGTACAAGCGAGATGCTGCTCTACCGCCTACAGAAAAAACATCCAAACAAAACAATTAGAGATATTATCATTACCGCCTGAATAATTAGACTTTAATGTGGTACTTTTCATTATCCTATTCCGTGGTCCTTGCCCAGAGATGCTTGCAAGTCTCCTGTGGATATTTTACTACCACAAGAATTATAACTTTGATTAATCCAAACAAACAAGATATACATTTACTGAACTCTCGCATATACATAATCACTTCAATGGAGCATCGTTATCCACACTACCACAACATATCTCTAGTATATATCACAAAAATATAACAACATAACCTAGGTGTAGTTTTTCATCTGCCGGTAAACTAAGTTCTACGTACCTATTCTTTTTTAGGTTCATATCTGTTTAAAAGTTTAGTTTGTTTTAGTCTGCTCCGGTTAGTGTCATTTATACTCTTTTGATTTGGTTTGTTAGTAATAGGTTACTGTATCTTAAGAAAAAGATATAAAATATAGTAAAGTATTTACTTCATTTCTTCTTCGACCAGAAGGTATATTTAGTTTCGGCAATATTAGTTTTTATCCTCCGGTTGTAATAGTTTGTTTTAGTTTGTAGTAACTTTAGCAATAGTAGTGATTGTTAGCTTTCATTAGCTATATCCTTTGAGGGCAGAGATTGGATTCTACTTCAAAGCATATTTAAAACTAAAGAATCAGTTTGAAGCTATGGAATAAAGCCGTAAAACTAGAAGGTAGACATAAGTCATTTGAGCAATACTCTGCAACATCTGGAGGCAAAGGCCTAACTAGCATCTCAGATCAATTACAACGAACCACATCATCAACAACCAAGTTTCTATGGACATACTCATATCCATCAAAGGTACAACCTTTTTCGTGGAAAGCATTCGTCGAAACCCTACGGAGCCTTGACAATACCATCACGATCCATCTTGCCAATTTTAACAAATACCCCCGCTGCAATTCGAATTCAGAGAATGCTATTCATGTAGCACTTCAGTGTTATGTTAGTGTAATTTGTTAGCATATAGATCCAATTATATTTGAAACTATGGATATCATATACCCTTTTGTTTAGTAGTTTAATAAATTTTATGGTTCAAAAAAAATAAATAATTAAAAATAATCACGGAAACTTTTACTACTTGTCAACGTTCATCAACAGCGCAAGTTAGTAGAAAATATTCCACGTGTAGAAATCAAGATTTTATTTCCCTTATTTTATAAATACACTCTAATGGAGATGGCGCATTTTAGCAACCATCTTGACTGAGCAGAAGTAGTTGAATGCGCACCAAATTCCATTGATCCCCACCATTACAACACTCATCCCCTCACATAGATTTAAAACCTTTATTGATTTTTTCAGACACTAAATTCATGAAGAAGAAGAAGAAACCCAATTGCAAACTAATTAATCAATCCCCATCAATGGTGTCACCTTCTTCTTCTTCAATTAGATTTAAAAGGAAAACCCTAGTTATCTTATCATCATTTTTGATTTCTGTAATTGTTATTCTTTATTTAACATCAAATAATAATGAGAAGAAGAAATTTGTTGATGTTGTTCCATTAACTGATGAATTTCACTCAATTGAAGTTGTTAATGAGTTTCCTCATGATCCAAAAGCATTTACCCAGGTATATAACAATTTTCCCCTTTTCTTTTAACTGTTTTTTCCCTCTAAATTACCCTTATGAATCTCTATTATTACATGACTGATTGATTTTTTTGTTTGTGTGTGAATTAGGGGCTTTTATATGGAGGAGATGATTTTCTATACGAATCAACTGGTCTTTACAAGCATGTAAGTCATTTCCACCCGTTTTCGGTGTTCTGTTTTGTCTTGTATAGTTGGGCATGATAGGGTGAGTGGTGTTATTGAGATGATTTTGCATGATAGAATGAGTAAGCAATAACTTGATTGTATAGGAAATTGTACTAACATTAGCTCAATGCAAACTATAATCGAATTTAACATTGCTCGGTATCAAGTTAAGGCATTTATTTTTTCATATGAATTGTGCAAATATTGCCCATAGATTATACGATTTAGTAAATGAGTAGAGATACATATGGGATTCCTGGTAGTCTTTGTAATTGACCTCGGTTTTGTGGTTTTCTATTACAGTCATCAGTACGAAAGGTTGATATCAAGACTGGGAAGGTGAGGACTAGTTATGTAGAATTGAAACATTTTGTGGTTCTTGATATGTCTGATATGAAGTTAGTATTCTTGTTGTTTTCTTAGGTTGAGATTCTTGAAAAAATGGGTGACAGTCATTTTGGCGAGGGGCTTACTCTACTTGACGATAGGTAGGCGAGGAGTACTTACTAGTTACAGTTCTTTTTACTTGCTAAATTTGTTGGTAGTGGGAATGATTTAGAGCTAAAATTATAAGCTTTCTTTACTTATTTTACCTTATCTAGATAGTGGTACATTACCTTGCCCAACCTTGAAAATATGCAAAAGGCTGTAAATTTGTTAAATTTCATAATGTTTTTGTAGGCTAATCCAAGTAATTTGGTTGGAACCAGCTGGTTTCATATATGATCGACATAATCTCAGCAAGGTTTGTGCTTCTCTTTTGTTTGTACTATGGCTGATGTTTTTTAGAACATTATGTTACCGTATCGTGTTAGCAGATTCCTCGAGAAAGATGCAAAGACACAACATGATCTGTATAGGGTGGATAGGGTATAGTAAATAGTTTCCATTAGAAATTCTGTTCGCCCTTTCATTCATTTCATTTTCTTAATTTAGATTAGCAAGTTTACACATGGAATGAAGGATGGATGGGGATTGGCAACAGATGGAAAAGTCTTATTTGGGACTGATGGATCTTCATCTCTTTATCATCTCGATCCAAAAACATTCAAAGGTCTCTCAAGCGAGAAAAAAAATTAGTCTCTCCAAACTTTCTCTCTTGTAACCTTTTGTTTGTCATTCCAGTTCCAATTTCCTTAGTATTTTGGATTTTATAGCTGCTAAATTAGCTTTATCAATGCAGTCTTAAGGAATGATGTAGTCAGATATAAAGGTCGCGAGGTTTATAATCTCAACGAGCTGGAGTATGTAAATGGTGAAATTTGGGCAAATATTTGGCAGGTATCCTATGTTTTCTCTTTGTTAAGTTTATTTGAGTGGTCGTTCGCTTCTTGCAGTAGATATCTGGTTATGCTTTAGTTTTCAGAAGCTCCTTTTTTAATGTATTGAAAACCAAATGTGGACTTAGAATTTTTTTATCAAAAGGAAATTTTTGTAGCATTAATGTACATTTGTATAACAGTTGAATTTCATTTCAGTCAGATTGTATAGCTAGAATTTCACAGAAGGATGGGATTGTGCTTGGCTGGATTATCCTTCCAGAATTGAGGTCTGATACCTCACCATGTCACACATTTTTCCTTTTCCTCTTGATGATTAAATCTTCTTGAACCAGAGAGAATTCCAGTGCTTTCGAGAACTTTAGGTTCTGTTTGAAATTGCTGACAAGTTTGATACCATTGCTTGTTTTACAGGAAGAGATTGTTAAAGGCTGGGAATAGAGTATGTACCCTTAACTGATTAGACGAATCCATTTTAATTCGTATAGTCTTGTCGTAACATTTTTAATTTAATTTTGAAACAGCAAATTGACGTCTTGAATGGAATTGCATGGGATAGTGAGAAGAACCGTCTCTTTGGTAAACTCCCAATACTCTTCTCCGTACTCGCCAATTACTTTCTTAAGACATTGGTTGTCAAGTAAGGGCACATCTGTAGTTTGATTGTTCGAATGTGGGTTTTCATTCGTCGATGCGAACAAAGTTCTAATGAGAAATGTTTCTTTCTTTTATAGTGACTGGAAAACTGTGGCCGAAACTTTACGAGATCAAGTTGCATTCCATGAAAGAACAACTACAAGCTGGAGAGGTGGCAATGCGTTGCATGAGAAGATATGAGTTCCATTAGCGAAAAGCGTAGAGATTATCCTCTCCTACCTAGGAGAAAAAGAAGCTGATAGTGAATGACATCAGAAATATGGGATTGCTACCTGTTCCCTCGAGAAATTATGCTTCCATCTTCGACAACAAGACGAAATGAGAAGCAGTATACTGCTCATTGGAATTGATTGCTTGTTGCTTCTTCGACCTCAAATACATGAGGTAGATGTAGCAAACAGAACAAAAATTAGTTAGAGAAAAATGTATACTATCCATTTTATATCTTAAACCTTTTTATCCAGACAAATTTTGGAGAACTGATTACGAGGTCCATTGTCATAAAGAAGAGAATGATCCAATATGGTCTTTGAGGGATTAAACTTAATATAGTTTCACTTTTTCCCCTTCAGTTCTTCTGATCCAACATATATCTTCTTTAATGCTCATCCCCTGCATTAACTGATTTCTATGAGCATCATTATGTCAGGAGGAGGCTGTGTTGTTTTACACCTCTTAAGAGCAAGTCTTATTGTTTTGAAACTATCGAAAACCAGAAGGCTTGCCACATTGAATTGGATTGTGAAGATTGAAGTAACAAGTCATATGGTTTGCTTTCTCTCTTTTTCTTCTGAAGCGGAAAGTCACTGTCTCTATTGAATCAAACGACTCTTAGTGCTCCATCTAGGAGGAGCGGGTAGTGATTTCTCGCTCTGTGACTGTCAGACTCAGCGGGAATACACTACCTTATAGACAGCGGAAAGTCACTACCTTTGCAAATGCAATGCTT
This sequence comes from Papaver californicum, assembly GCA_023531435.1. NCBI lineage: Eukaryota > Viridiplantae > Streptophyta > Magnoliopsida > Ranunculales > Papaveraceae > Papaver > Papaver californicum. The sequence continues at coordinate 319,039 of JAJJMC010024260.1, forward strand.
GTGCTGTTATTAGGTCGTTTAATTGTATGCTAAAAGGCTACTACTGAATTGCTCATTTCAGTTCACTAACAAACTGATAGTCCAATCCCACACTAGACACAACAGTGTTCCACTCCCTCACTTGGTTCCTATATAATAAGCTGATATCACTGTTTGTCAACTTACAGAGCCGTGCAGTAAGCACAATGCCAACTATTCTTTCGACTTTTACTAAAGAATATTGTATGTTTGCCGCATTTCAGCGGCTTACGCCTATTTAGTGCCCTAACAATTCTATAAAGTGGAAAAAATTTGGTAAAGCAAGAGACGATGTCTAATCCTTAAAATTGAGATTCACTTGGAGGAACTCTACAACACCTTGGCAAATTTTGTCCGAGGACCGAGACTGTACAATGTCTAAGACTAGATATGCTCGTTGTCGGAATACCATTCCCAGTCGAGTTGATTGAGATTTTTTTTTGATCAATAAAGAATTTGGTATTACGAGTTTCTGAACTCAGATCATTAATATAATCACCCATTTATTTTACCAGCGTCTTACAATGACACTAGCGAGATTATCAAATTATCAATGGGAAAATATCAAAACGATGTAATTTTAATTCTCAACATGCAAAATGACACCCAAAAATGTGATTTTAATGTTTTAGTTTGTCATTCTCTGGTTGTATATTGTAATGGATCTTATTTGGTCTTTAAAAAAAAGCATTAACTTTGGACACCATGGTATAGAGCTGTCAATTCCAATCAGAAACCCGATAGTCATTTCTAAAAATCCGGAATCCTATAGGATATTATCCGGTATAGCGAATATCGGATGTCAGAAACGGATATTGTATCAGATATTTTTGTGTTATCGAAACGGAACCGGCTGAGCCAGTTTCCGCCCGATAACATCTGATACCGATAGCATATAGAAATTATCGAAAATTATCGGAAGTTATCGAAAGTTATCGGATAATTATCAGAAATTATCGGAAATTTGAAGTGAAAAAACAGATGTTAAGATTTATATCAGCTATCGGATATTATCCGATATCCAATAAATTTATCGAAACGGAATCGGATTTGAGATTTAAGATTCAGTCGGAACTTATCGGATATCGGAACCGGCTGAACCAATATCCTTTTCGATAGCATTCGTTGACAGCCCTACCAGGGTAACATTAAGAAAATGAGGGGTTACCATATATCAAAAGACCCTTATTTTATGTGCAAAAAGACGGCGAGGTGTTCCGAAAAATAAACAATTCAGTCTTTGTCTGACTCTCTACTGTCTTGTTGTAAGATTCTTTCTTCTTCTTCTCTGTTTCAACTCTACTCCGCCAGTAAATTCCAAAATCTATCACTGAAAATGAAAAACCTTTAGAGGAATTGATATACAGAATTTTCCAATCAAATACTTGGATTGAATTGATTGTATCCATCAGTTTTAAGCTGCTGGCATGATTTTGATCAAGGTAAAATAAAATTTGATTCTAATTTGATTTTTTGAGTTTATGAACTTTAATTGTTTGTGGAAATGTCTAAGAGAAAATTTTCTGTACTGTTCAATTTGCTTAGAGAGAGAGATAAAGATTGAGGATTGTAGCTAGGTTTGGTGTCTGTTTGATTTGGGTAATTTGGATTTTGATTGGAAACAGTTTTAAGGTTTAGAGTTTCTAGATTTACCAAATAACACGCACTCTTTCTCAATTGATAATACCAGTCAGAGCTTGGTTATTTATTCAGTTTGAACTAGTTGCTAAGAAACATCTTATACCCTCTAGGATCACAACATCTTAAAATTGATTACTTAGCAAGTTTACATTTGTTTTATTTTGCTCCTTTTCATGCGTAGGATGCGCCTGCCGCTAGTGTATAAGAATGGAACATTGTCATTATGATTAGTCGAGTGAAGATTTTCAGTTTTCGATATCATTGTTTTAGTTTTTACAGTTGTTTTTAGTTTTGGAGCTCATAATGTGGCTGATCATATAGTGAATTTTATTTCTCTCTTGGCAGGAGTTTTGCCACAAAGGGGTGGGAGAAAAGTTTGATAGGGATCAGCAACAGACAAATCTTTAACTAATTAGTCCCAAAAGAAGAAAAATCCACGATGGTCTTTGTTGTCCCCCCAAAACAATAGGGGATGACAGTAGCTGGGATTTTCATCCTGTGTTTCAGTATGATTTGTCCATGCTGGTTTCCAAAAAAGAAGGATATATCTGAAGTTAGCCTTGCCATGGAGAGTAATGCCAGTGAGCCGAAACTGCTTCTTCTTTCCCCCTTTTATAGTGTTACTTTTGTCTTGTATGCATGAGTTGTTGTCGCTGATTTAACCTATGGTGTAGGACATTGTATAGGTCAAACATGCTTTCATTGTGAAATGAGCTACCGACTAGGATATGTAACAAAAATAAATGTAAATATTCTCAGATTCTATCATTTCCGAGAATGCATCTGGAGTTTTATCTAAAAGTTGCTTCTAAACCTAAGTAAAAATGTGCAAATGGTGATATGGTTCACTGTAAACACTGAAGACTAACTTTCAGACTCTGGGTTGGTTGGAATGTTGGATCACAAGAAAAACACATTTTCTGTCTTTCTGTTTATTTTAAGTTATACTCTCTGCGGAAAACTTGAATGTTTCATGTTCAAACACTTATTGCTTTCCTATTATAGGATCGTTAACTACTACTAGGTTACACTTCTGTTGTATTTTTACAGACTATTTTAGATGGCTTTTTATTATTCAACTCAACTTACGCCAATTCAGACTCTTTGTATCCTCTTAACCAATACTTCATTTTTTTTTTTGGATGTTCCTGTAGATTCAGCGTCCTCACTGGAAGCAAGTACTGCTGCTGAAAAACTCCCAGGCAGCCCAGTTCGCGTGCCAGCCAGCCCATTTCGAGTGCCACCTAGTCCTTCTCGATTCTCAATGTCACCCAGAACGAGTGCAATTGGATCTGTACATATAAATATGAGTCAAGTTATAAAAGCTACTCAAAACTTTTCACCATCACTACTGATAGGTGAAGGAGGCTTTGGCACTGTCTATAGGGGTCAGTTACAAGATGGTCAGGTTGTTGCCATCAAACGTGCAAAGAAGGTATATACCTGTTTTTCTGTTAAGAACATGTCGTCGAACCCATTCTTGCTTGGCATGCTTAATTTCTGTAACAATTGAAACCTGCTTCTATGTCCTAACCATTTGAACGAAAGATAATGTTCAGTTATTAGACCTAAGTCTCCAACCATTGGTTAAAAGTAGGTTTAGCAAAATCAATATATGTGAATTGAAAGTCCTGCAAACCAGCAGTATAATCAATACACGAATGTCATCCCAAACCAATAAATTTTCATACCATCTTTTCTGAAGCCGAAATGTAAGATTCCGGAAAAAAACCATACTTTATATGAAATCATCCATAAATCTTCAAATGTAGATAAAAAGCCATTAGAAGAATATATATAGGAATCAAGCACGACTCGTGTTAGCCTAGGAGGTTGAGGTATGTGAAGGTTATTCCATTAAGAAAATATTGATTCTACGACAAGATCTTCTAATTTTGATATTATGACCTGATTCATGTTGAAATGAAACAGGAAAACCTTATCAGCTTACAAGCTGAGTTCAGCAGTGAAGTTGAACTGCTATCGAAAATTGAACATCGAAGTCTAGTTAGGCTACTTGGCTATGTGGACAAAGGGAATGAGCGCATTATCATTACAGAGTTTGTTCCTAACGGTACTCTTAGGGAGCATCTGGATGGTAAGATCAGTTCATCTTACAGAATATCCCCATTTTGATTTTTGATAGTCATGATTCAATATAATTTACCAGCTATCCATCGCAGGTCTGCGTGGGAAAATACTTGATTTTTATCAACGTCTAGAAATATCCATAGAGGTGGCTCATGCACTGGCCTATCTTCATCTCTATGCAGGTGATTCCGTTAATATTCACTTTATTAAGGATCATATCCCAGTTTGCTTTCCTGTGTATTTACAATTTCTTGTTTCCAAAGTTGTGATGAACAATGATCTTGTCTTCTTTCTTTCTTTTTTGTTGTCAAGCAAACATGGTTTCATTGATTAAAAGGAAACTTTAGACAAAACTAGACCTCTCAATTTTAGAGAGTTATAACTGAACCTATACATGAATTTAAAAACAAATTTGGAATCAAAAGAAAAGGCTCACTGTTATGTTTCCATCTCAACATATACTAAATTCTTTTTGGCTACCTCAAATGAGTTGAAACAATCCAGTCTGCCACAGTAGTTTCCTTTATCATGTGGCACCTAAAGTAGAAAGGAACCTCTTTTTGCAACGTATGCAGCTCTGAAATTGACTTCTCTGAACACACTACAGAAAGTCATGGAGCTAAATGAATGCTGTGTACTTGCTCAAAAGTTATTGTTTTAAGGAAAGCTTTTTGTTATGATTTTCTCCATTGCTGAGAAGTTCAAATGTCATCTTCTTTCAGACAATTCTTTTCGGATGTAGGGCTGTTTAAAATGTATTACCGTAGTTAGGAATTGATACGAATTATTCTGTTGTAAGTAATATTTTCAGCTTGATGATGGTAAAGATGGCTTTTTCTCCTAAGGTTTTAATGCCTTTATTTGTTAGCCACATAAGAAATCAATCTCAAATTTATTGTAGATTTGCTTTTCTTTATAGGTTTACTACCATGTTCATGTCGTACACACTTTCTCAAACTGAACTGAAATGTTTGGGATATGCATCCTTGGAAAGGAAGTTCATGTATCAGTAGTGATGCCGAAAGTCTGATTCTTTTTGGTACATATGCAGAGATATTCAACTGCCACCAAACAGTCAACTCAAAAAGAGTGTCAAACTTGGTCTGTAGTGAAACACATGTAAAGTAACTCTTGAGGATTATTTTTTATTTTATCATTACTTGCTCAGGTTCACGTCTGAGACCTAGTCCCAATGCAGCTGCCTTTTTTTATCTCTAAGGCTATGATATTTACAATATAAAAAAAAAAAAAAAATCATTTCAAGTGTTTAAAATTGTGTTATGTCAATGTTCTCATTTATCTCACTTGTCTAATACAAACTTCACATTGGACCTTATTCTGATCTCTCAACAGAAAAACAAATAATTCATCGAGACGTAAAGTCGTCCAACATTTTGCTGACAGAGAATTTGAGGGCAAAGGTGGCTGATTTTGGTTTTGCAAGAGCTGGGCCTACTGATGTTGAGAAAACACATATATCAACAAAAGTGAAAGGGACGGCAGGCTACCTCGACCCTGAGTACCTGAGGACCTATCAACTCACCCCTAAGAGTGATGTATTTTCTTTTGGGATTTTGCTAATAGAAATTCTAACTGGGCGTAGACCAGTTGAGATGAAAAGAGCTTCTGATGAAAGGATCACAATAAGATGGGTAGGTATTTTCTTCCTCTTTTTCTAAGCAAGCTTTCGTCGTATCTTATGCTTCTTTTTGTCAAAGTTAGGGGGATATCTATCTCTTTTCCGCTCCTTAGAGCCAACTAGATGAATTGCTGACAGAAGTTTTGTAAGGAATATCATACTTGCTTCGTTGTCGAATTCACTAGAATTTAGCTTATTCCGAAATTTGCAACTTCATCATCTAATGATTTGATGCGAAAGAGCCCATTGAATCAAGAGATGAAGGGTTGGACATTTTAACATGAATTGATTTCTTGTGAGGATCATCTAGACAATGGATAGAACATCTCTATACAAGCATCGGCCCTTATTTCAATTTCCAGTGACCCAACATCTACGACAACTCGGATATCAGATTTTCTGACCCCTTTTCTTATTAAGTAGTTTATATCACTTAGGTTGACAGAACCCAACAGATTATCGTCGATGATTCTCCAATGTGTGGGTTTTTAACTGAGTAGACCTTTTACCCTAATTTGCATTATGTGGGGAATCCTAATAATGGAAATTTATTGATTGCTAGAACCTTCTCTCTGATCAGGCTACACTGCTGAATAGTTTTTAAATTATTTAGGCAGTACTGCATGTCTTTCAGACAGGCTAATGACTTACTTGAGTAGTTTCTATTTGTATTCCCACTTTTTGAGGTTATGGATTTTATTCAAACTGAAGTAGGTCTCGTCTATAGCATCAAAGTTAAATATTTACCCCTGGCCTTCACCTTGAAGGCTGATTTTATCCCTAAAACTGTTGGGGATGGCCTTGTTTGTCTAGCCTTACCGGTGTAGCTTAGTAGCAAAAGGAATGTTTTGGTTAGTGGATATGGTTTATTGATGAAATACTATATATAGTAGGTAGCAAGGTAGGTTATAGTTCCAGTTGTTGATGTCTAAACTGTCCACAATGTGCAGGCTTTCAAAACCTTCAATGCTGGAAAACTGGTGGAGATGCTGGATCCTTCAATGACCGAAGTTGTACACATTGGGCTTCTGTCGAAAATGTTTAATCTGGCTTTCCAATGTGCTGCACCTACACGGGTAGATCGGCCAAATATGAAAGAAGTTGCAGAGCAGTTGTGGGCAATCAGGATGAACTACCTGAAGAGTGTTAAGAGAGGAGAGTGATGATGTACTTGTAAAGTGGTGGTCTTGGGCTAACTAGGTCTGCCTGTGTCTGCGCGCATTCGCCAAACAGCTCTAATATGTAACTACATCATGTGAGTTATCGTGTTAAGAGTGCCGTGCAATAGTTGCAAGGTGATGATCATCTACATTGTAAGTTTGATAGTCTACTAGAAATGGTAACAGAATGTAAATCTTTTCATATTCGTGAGATTGGTGAGAATTGTGTAGGTTCTTTTTGTACTGTCAAGTGACCAATCCAATTGCTATACGATCAATACGTTGAGAACAAGAAAACATGAACTGGAAAATGTATAATGAATATATTCACTCTTTTCTTTAATGATGGTCGACTGATGGAGAGTGAGAGCATGAATCCTGCAATTGAGTCTTTCACATGAAGAAGCATAAGAAAAGGTATATCTAGGGACTCATTTTAAGAAAGTTCCCTCTAAAGGTTGCACTCTGCTGGTATAGTTCTTCAGCTGCTGGTGCAGTTCCTGCCAGCTCCATCTTTATTAGCAGCTTCGCTGCATTTAACTCCTTAGCATGATCTCATTTTGGTCGAACATCCTACCCTTTGCATGTTATTTGGCACTATAACCTGCACTATATGGCACAAGCACACCATCCTTTGCCTTATATGGTGGGTTTTATCAATGGTTGATCCTTTGCCTTATATGGTGGGTTTTATCAATAGTTGATTGTGATGCTGTTAAATCAAAATTTCTTGAGTAATGGGCGAAAAAAAAAATCAATAAAATTTCAAGAATTTGTTTTATCAAATTCTTGAGCAGTGCACAAACAAAAAAAGTCGATAAAATTTCAAACAAATCTGCACATGTTAAATTTGTTTTATCAAGAAACAAGAATTTGTTTTATCAAACCCAATTTGTTTGTGCATGCAGCATTCTGCATATCTTAATTTTTTTTGGAGTGAATGCAGAGTTACTAGGGTTAATAATTTGACTCGTACCTTATTTGATATATTTACATTTTTACCCTCCGTAAAATCTTTCAATAATACTGAAAAACCCATTTCCGATAAATCAAGACTCATTAAGCCGTCTTTTCCATTTTATAAAACAAAACAAGATTTTACCGATTCATAATAACTCTCATTTTCTCTCTCCAGAAAAACAAAAACCTCTCTGAAAAAAAAATGGCGTTCCCGTATATGGAAGCTGTAGTTGGTAAGTTCCAATATTAGGGTTTCTATCATCATCTTTCACTCTTTATCCATTATCTTAGTTTCTTTATGTCGATTTTTGATGATTTTTGCTTTGTTCTGAATCTGTTTGAGCTGACTTTGGTTGTTTATTTCAGGATTTATGGTTGTGATGTATATTTTTGAGTCATACTTAGATTTACGACAACATAAAGCTATTAAACTACCAACACTACCTAAATCTTTACAAGGCGTTGTTAGTAATGAGAAATTTGAGAAATCTAGGGCTTATAGCATTGACAAAAGGTCAGTTTCTATACCATTTTATTGACTTTTTTTTAGGGTTTTCAGGATTTGATTTTGGATGAGTTGATAAAATTTGTAGTAGCTGATATATGATGATTCTTTTGTGTGTATTTTCCAGTAATTTTCACTTTGTTCATGAAGCTGTATCGACACTAATTAATACACTGATTTTGTACTGTGGGGTATTGCCATGGCTTTGGACGGTGAGTTTGAGTTAGTTGAAGTTGGTATTTGATTTTGAGAAATTCTTTTCGTTGATGTTTTTGTTTTTGGATGTTGGTTAAGTGAGTTCTTTCTTTGTGGCTTCAGAAATCGGGAGATTTTATGGTGTCGTATGGGTTTAATGTGGAGAATGAGATTATTCATAGCTATGTGTTTCTTGGAGCTGTTATGATCTATTCACTGGTATGTGTACACTTTAATTTTCTTTTGTGTGTGTAGGGATTGAGATACTTTTGATTGGCTTGTTGTTTTTTGGTTACATGATTTTAATAGTTTGTGTATGAATTGTTATGTACAGATAACTGACTTGCCATTCTCATTGTACTCTACCTTTGTCATTGAGGCACGCCATGGTTTCAACAAAGTATGTATGTTTATGCTTATTGTTTCTAGTTGCTAGTACAGTGTGTATCCATGTCCTTAGGTTTTCTTACTCTTGTGCAAGAGCTTGTTTTCATCTTTAGGTATTACTGTCTTGTCCTTGCCAAGGAGTATATTGATGGTTTTGTTCGTCATCAATTGCAGCAAACATTGGCTCTTTTCTTCAAGGATCAGTTGAAGAGCATTCTCCTTTCTGTGATAATAGGACCACCAATTGTTGCTGCAATAATATACATAGTACAGGTACCACAGTAGCACTATTTGCTTGTTGTTGTATCATTTATCTATGATGGATGAGTAGTTGATATAACCATTGTTTTTTAATGTTGATCTTTTCGGTTGTAGATTGGAGGACCATACTTGGCCATTTATCTGTGGACATTTATGTTTGTTCTGGCCCTTGTGATGATGACCGTGTACCCTATCCTAATTGCTCCACTTTTCAACAAATTTACCCCAGTGAGTATATTTGCTACAAATTTAGGTTTCTCTGTATTTGTCAAACTGCTTCCTTTTATAAAATTTACCTTTTAAAGTAGCAATTTCAGACTGCTATAGTTTGTTTGTTACAAAAGTTCTTTGTTTTCCTTCTCTCCAAAGTGTTTCGAAAATCACATGGTTGATGATTAACAATTTCTCCTGTACCGCTGATGCTGTTGCAAATAGCTTCCTGATGGAGAACTCAGAACAAAAATCGAGACTCTTGCTTCCTCCCTGAACTTTCCTTTGAAGAAGCTCTTTGTTGTCGATGGATCTACAAGGTCAAGCCATAGCAATGTGAGTATTCATCTCTATACTTGCATCTAACTCCGTACCTGCATTTTTCTTCTTTGTACTTCCACAGATTGTGGTTTAATACTAATCTACCTACTAAGAGTCTGAGACAGAGATTATGTCTTTGTGGTGTCTCATTTTTAGATTTTCTGTGTTTACTATTTTAATATTGTCTCCAAATACATATCTTATTGGTAGATACTTCATTGATGACTATGTTTATATGTGTATGGATATACTTTGTTCTAATTTGTTATCTTTTGACCAATTTCAACAGGCTTATATGTATGGTTTTTTCAAAAACAAGCGTATTGTGCTGTATGACACCTTGATTCAACAGGTTTGTGGCCACCCAACACCTGATTTGTCAATATTCAAATATTCCTTATAGTTTATCATTTTTTCTTTTCCTTTGGTTCAAGTGTTCCGGGAGATGGAACACGCATCAATCATATTCAGTGTCTTCTGTGTTTTTTATATCTAGATAGCAACACTTTGTAGGGTGCTGCTTGGTGCAAACTCTTGATTAATGGGTGTCACTAACCTAAAATGAAAAGGATCTGAATCCTATTGGGACCGACTGATTCACCCTTTCTATGGCTAATGCGGTAATGCCATGTGTGATGTGTCACAGGGTTAATGTATTAAACTTCCCTTGACTTAGGAAATTCCCTTGCAATTATGGGTTTGCACCAAGCTGCACCTGAGGAGTGCTGCTTGCTATAATATGGTTTGTATACCTTATATAAATTGAGATATTATTTTATTTGAGTGTGACACTGAATTGTAAATGGTGTCACGTCGAACAGTTTCAGTTGTAAAATGTTCATTCAACTGAATGGCATTCTCTTGTACATGACGGTTATCTTGACTGCATGCTAAATATGAATTTATGTTTTTCACTTATGCATGATGATCAATGATTCTTGCCTATCAGAAAATAAACACATCTCTTGTTTGGAGATTTAGTCAGATCGTCCACTTTTGTTCTATACACTTGGCCTTTGGCAAAGCTTCTAGTTATTAGATAAGGCTTGCATACTCTCTTTGTTCGTCTGGATGACGTAGTTCACCTCTTGTAAGGATTTTTAGGCTCCCAAGCGGGCTGCTCTTCTTTAACAAGGTGGACTCACTTTGGTCCATCTCTATGGATGCCATATCTAGAGAAAACCTCTGTTGGGATGCATAATCTATGTGGTCATGTTTTTCAATTCAAATTATGTTATTGTAGGAGTAACAAGCCTCTTAGCAGAGATTATTTAGGCCTTGCCACTAACGTCATTTAAGTTTTGCCCTCAGATTTGTTTAACATGCTACACTCATTTTGCAGTGCAAAGACGAGGAGGAAGTTGTTGCTGTTATTGCCCATGAACTGGGTCACTGGAAACTTAATCATACTACGTATTCATTTGTTGCTGTCCAGGTATGCTTTGTTTTAATCTCAAGCTTAAAAAGCATTGCCCAATTTTACTTTCCATGCATAACAATGGTGTGTTGGAGAAGTGTTATAATTCTACGTTAACTTAGAATACCTTTACAATTATAATTCTTTTTTCCCAAAATGGGTGTTTTAGCATGCACTGAAGTCGTCATATTTTGTTTTTCCTCTGAGTTCAATTGGGATTACATTTTTACAAACTACAACTGCAACAGTACTCCAGTAGCCTAGTTTCTTTATCAATTGATGTTTGTCAAAACGATGTTAAGATAGGTATCATTTCTGTTACAAACGTTCTGAATCATGCAAGTGGTGCTCTAGCTTGCCCATCTTTATCCATGTGTACAGTTTACGTACTTCAACTTGCCTGTATATATGATGCAGATTCTCACATTACTACAATTTGGAGGATACACTCTTGTGAAGAACTCTAAGGACCTGTTTCAAAGCTTTGGGTTTGACACACAGCCAGTACTTATTGGGCTCGTCCTCTTTCAGGTATTTTTGTCTTGAAGTCCGGTCATAGAAGGGCAAATAATATTGTATCTCTTTGTGGTTTAAATATTGTTTAATCTTTTTGGTCAATTTATCAGCATCTATGAAGGGCAATGTGGTTCAATGGCCTTGTATTGCTGATCTTTGCCTCAACAGAAAATAAATTTGATTTCTGTTTGCCTTGATACACTTCTTTAACGAGGCATTAAAAGATTTTGCACTTTCTCTATGACCTACAATGTGGCAAGGGAGCCACACCATAAACTGACCCTGAAGGTGCAATGACTAGTAAATATATTTTACGCATGTTAGAACCTTTTTTGTGGATTATACTGCTGAACTCTGGGTCTAAGACTTGGGGCTGATCTTCCTGCCTTGTTTATCAAATATTTATGTATAAACCCTCTTTTTACGATATCCTTCTTATGGCTTGTTCTCAATACAATACTGATAGGCATTAGGCTGGTCATTAATATGACTTTTTCCCTGCTGCAGCATACTGTGATTCCCGTTCAAAGCCTTGTCAGCTTTGGCCTTAATCTTGTCAGCCGAGCTTTTGAATTTCAGGTATGGAGCTTTAATTTGTAGACATTCTTGTTGTGCTCGCTCTTAATATACCCTTCTTCTGCCTGCCTTAACTTCTCTGTCTCCTCTCTCAATGATAATTGGCTTTAACTTTTTGTCTTCTATAATTTGCTTCCTTCGAGGCGGATGCATTTGCGAAGAAGCTTGGTTATACGAAGTCACTACAAGGGGGTCTTATTAAGCTGCAGGTACGATTGTCACCCAGTATCTGACTACATGATGATTGATCTAATTTGAACCCATGATTTGCAGGATATGTTTATACTTGTTTACTCATTTTGGGGTCTGATATTTTTTATCAGGAAGAAAATCTGTCAGCAATGAACACAGATCCATGGTATTCTGCCTACCACTACTCTCATCCCCCACTTGTTGAGAGGTTGGCTGCACTGGATGAGACGGATAAGAAAGAGAAATGACTAGAAGAACAGGATAGCTTCCTAGCGCCTCTTTGTAAGACAGCTTGAGCAATCTTACTGCACCGGATTTAATTTGTTTTGTTATCCTCTTACCCACATTGGAATCTAGAACCCTAAAAAACATCATTCACACAGGTAGCATAATAGTTACACAACTGAGGATCCTTTCAAAAGAAAATTGAGAAGGCTGAGCTTATAGAATAGAATCTGAATTGATTGTAAAAAGATTGTGTTAATTTTGTTCAGTAGATGTGAATTGTTCTTGACTGTGATATAAAACTACGACGGTTCTAGGGAAGTCTGTTGACGTATGTTAAGGGAAAGGCAGTGAGGGGTGTTTTGTGGAACGGTGCAGCATGTAAGTAACCAAAATAACTTAAGAGTCCACTGTTCGCTTTCTTTGGAGGTCGAAGGCTTTTCAATCAGCCTATAAATCGAGGTCAATGGCTTCCTTATAGGCCTATTTCTCTTTCTGTTTTTATCGAGTCTTTTTTTATGCTGCAGTTATTGAACGTTATCAAATTTAGGTCCTTGCGTTTTTGTTTTGTTTTCTTTTGCTCTTTCATGGTGAGGCATCAAGTGTTCTAAAGTTGACTCCATCTCTTTTCTCTGTACTATATTTACCTAGATGCTCTCTGCGAAATCACGAACAATTTGTCCTGCAAGGATGATCTATAGACTATACACCACAGAATGTGAGAGAATAAATATCATGGGATTGAGTTATTTTGGGTATAAATGAGCCATAAACACTAAAATGAACAGACTACTGATATATTCTGATATGGGCAAAAAACGACAAATATTCTGGTTTAATCATTCTTTAGGTGTATGCTTCTCTCTAGGTGTATACTGAAGGACAAGCTCTCCTCAAAGCTTTAGAATGGGCAGCAAACACTCCAGTACCAGCTGCAATTTTCATATCCGACAATCTATCTCTAGTTCAAGCAGTCAAATGGTCCCAATTTCCACTTATCAAGGACTGTATATACCAGCTTTCGGTTTTTCCAAAAAAATTATGAAAATATGTACCTCGTTCTCGTAATAGAGTTGTTGTGCTCTTGCTAAATATGCCAGAAAACAAAATATAACTAAGGTCAGGGATCAATCTCCTCCTGAGTGTATCAGAGGAAAGATTAACCCACTTTGTATCGCTTAGTTTGTTCTAATAAATTTAACTTGCTTTTAAAGAAAAGTTAAATTATTCTGTTTTAAAATTATTGGGCTTTTTTATCCTTGGTCGATACCACCTACGACTAATCTGGCAATTAGATGCCATAATTTTTATTGATTAAGCATAATTCAAATGCACTTTTGTCAAACTTGCGACCTAATTCCCCTTTCTTTAGTTAAGAGCACTTATTAAGTTGTATAATTGAAACACATATACAGTAGTCTCTTTCTCCCTACCCTAATTGAATGGTCAGTGCTTGAGAGCTCTTATAACCACTAATTATATAATTTTCAATCTACACAAACTGGTGTTTTTTGTGTCAAAACAATAACAGATGTCCTCATCAGAAGAAAAATAATAATATCAGTGTAATACAGAGGTAAAGTCATAGGTGATATCGCGATAGGATCTTTTTATAGATAGATTCCCATTATCAAAACAATAGTATATCGGATACTCTTAGCCGATGTCACTGTAATACAACGATAAAGTTATGAGGTGATAAATTTTTATTACAAACAGATAAGGAAAACTTCCATTGTCAGATTCCCCCATATTTACTGCCCAACGAACAAATTTAACCAAGCAAAATTTCATTGATGACCAAAATCTTTCATCATGTAACATTAGATTTTAAGATTACTAGCTAGATTTCTTGAACAAACTTTCCAACATGCAATCAAATCAAGCTAAAAGTAGAAGTGCATGACAAGTGATTTCATCACTCATTTTTTCCTAGTCTTTTTAGATGATGGGTCTATTTAGCAAACTACTGCATGACACCTACATTCACCCACTTCTCTTCTTTTTTATTTATTTCCTATCTTACTTCTTATCAATTGTTTCTTTCACTCTTTTCTTTCTCTTTTCTTCCATGCAGACATTGGAAAACACAACCAAAAGGAAGAAATCAAGTATAAATGTTGGTAACACTTTTCCATTCTTACCAAGTAAGCTATAGCCTATAGTAATATGGTTTGTAGAAAGGGAAAGAACCCAACAAGCATCTTCTTTGATTCTCCTAAACGTAGTAATCCAATGAACAATGTGGTGAGTACCAGTTCCCCATGCGTTGATCCATAATCATACAATTCACCGAGAGATTAACATTCAATTCAACCTAATTTTATTTTAAAATTAACTGGTGGCTTAAGGATATGACGGTATCATAAACCCACCGGTACGTGCTTGATTATTCCAACACACCTCAACAACTTAAACTGAGTAGCGTGGAACTTAGGATCCCAAACGGTATATGAAAAAATGGTATAAAAATTGTCATAGTTAAAAAAATTTGGATCTAACAGCAACCAACCTATGAGGTATTTAACATGATTCAAGAAAACTAATATATAATAAAAAATCAGATATTCCATGATATATACGACTATTCTAATGTAAGACTGTAATTCAGTTATATTAGACTCTGCGAGCAGAAAAAAATCGCTTGCGTATACGCTGTTGAATATTTTGATCAAGCAGCATCGAGGTTACGAGGTATCAGGCATGATTCTAGAAAACCACCGTATTGCAGCCAATAGTATTCTATGAATTTTTAACATTATTATTTTTTGTGGCAATTACGATGTATATACATGTGTAGAAAAGTGTCACCTAATCGATGGATACGCCAACCCACATATTCTAATTATTCAACCACTGATCAACATTATATATACTGCCTCTGCAAGTACATAATTAAGTTTAATTAATTAAGATTAAGATAAATTTACATCATCGTTTAACGCAAGAGGCAAAAATAAAATAATAAGAAAAAAGAAAATCAAGAACAGAGCTGATAGATTTTTCTATCTGGCAACCGACACTGTGATATACGACACCAAACGTGGGACCCGTCTTTTCGTACGGTCTTAGGGATGGGTAGTTTGGTAATTGTATCCAGTGTTAGTGATTATTAAGTGGAAGAATGAATTAAGAAGTTAGATTAATTAGTACTCACGGAACTCTTAAAGTATGATCTCTTTATAGCTAGATTGTGACACCGTTTTGTCTTTTTTAGCTAGCTAGTTGATTACGTTTGGTAGACAAAAATTTAGCAGCTAATTAATAGGGCTAATGTTGAAAATTTTGAAAATCCTCTAAAAAATTATAATTTAGAAAGCAGCTTCAGGAGAAAGAAAATAATAATTCTTATTAAGCTGATTCAACTGATTTGCGTGAATTTGAGTCATCTGAATCTGATTCATCGTATGTGAATCTAATTACTATATAATTTAATTATTATTATTAAATAATATATATAGTTATATTAAAATTTTGAATTAAGTTAGGTATATATAAAACGAGTTAGGTAGAAAATACTAACTAATTCAAATATCTCTGGATCGTATGTATAAATTGAATCGGGTTCGTATAAATTGAATCTGAACCCGAGTGACACATCAAAACTATAAATAAAAAAACTAAACGATTTAGATCTGACTTGTACCGAATCAGACATCGATCCAGACGAACAAGTTGTAAGATAACTGCAATTGCTATCAAAGACAGTGGAGTGGGTATATAGGTTAATTTGCCAATTACCACCCCACAGTGGGATGAGCAAAAATGGTTTGCCAAATTGGTATTTTGGGGGTTTGCTTATTGAGGCGCTAGTTAATTCGATCGTTTATGTTTGAAACAATCGACTCATGATGAGCCGCTCGGCCCATGCTAGGCCAAGTCTAGGAGCTAGTTGTACCGAGCCTCAGCCTAGCAAAGGCCGAGTGGCTCAATTAGATTCGACAACGGTCGAATCTCAGCAGCTATAATCTAACATCTCTTTATTCTCCCCTATAAATTCAAACATTTTCAACTCCAAAATCACACATTCTTCACTTAAAATTCTTCTAATTTCACTTCAATCTTAATCTTTCCATCTTAAACTCTTCTTCTCAACTTTTGTTCAAAAAAAGAAATCAGAAAAAATGGCAAAAATTACAACCCAACTTGATCTCCCAACCCAACTAGATTTTTCTGGAGTCATACTCGAAGATGCTATTAATAAGATGTGTGATGGTTATAAGAAAATTGAGAATGAGGAAAAACAAAGAGGTCTTCAAGTTTTAGATGTTAACCAAGTCAAATCTGCAGTTATTAGAAAAAAAAAAGTTCATGGCAAAAAAATCGAAGGAATACCGTACGACTGTTGACAAATACCAGGGAAATTCTTCTAAAGACCGCATCGAATGAAAGATCCGTCAAGTGAAGATAAACAGGAGGTGCAAAATTATCAGAGATTTTTACTGAAGTGTTTATTTAATTTAAATTTTTACTGTCCTAGTTTATATCTTATAATAGATCGTAGTATATTAAATTAATGTAATGGAGATTGATGTTTTAATATAATTTTAATCAATTTAATCTAATTTCAATTAATTTAATATAACTTTAATTAATTTAATCTAATTTTAATTTTGGTTAAGTTAAGCTTTTTCATTCCTTTTGAAATCAAAGTATTTAATGAAAAATTTGCAATTTAATTAGTTTATTGCTAAAATCATAAATAGTCGTTGTCGTTGCAAACTGAGACGATCATTCTAGGTTGAGCCGACAACGGCTAGTTCTATACAACGACTATAAGATAGTTCTATAAATTCAAGCATTTTCTCTTCCCAAATCACACCTTCTCTAAATTTTTTTCCAAATTCTTTTACACCTATATGGCTCAACCGTATATTAATCCGGCAGAGGTTACCATTGATGAAGATCTATCTCTATGTAGAAACTTTGTTGCATGCTATCCGGCAAGGAATGAGGAACGACTGCAAAATGGTTTAGTGAGTATGAGTTACTGGAGCATAATCTATGATAACTTTTGCACTGACACCGGTGGTAACCCTAATAACCGTAATGTAGCTGGGTTTTTTTGTCGATACCAAACTATAAGAAGACAAGTGGAAGAATTTATACCTTTAGTTCGGGTTGTCAATATCGATTAAGGGGTGAAACCAATGCTGAAGTTGTATTTCGAGCTCGAGAAGAATGTCGCAGATGGAAAAGAACAAGTTTTACTTATGAAGCTCATTACACAATCCTGAAGGATTTTTTGATTGTATGTATGAGATGTTAAAAAGTAGGCATGCTACTCCAGAAAAACGTTATTAAATTTTAATTGAATGTGAAATAAAATTAGTAGTTTTTTTTTTTGCTTTATGAAGCTCATTATGCAATCTTGAAGAATTTTTGAATTAATATTTGAGATTAGTTTTGATTACATGCTCTCTCATTCAATTACAAATATCATAAATAGTTAGAATTATAGCCGTTGGATTTGTTTGATAAAGATTCGACTGTAGTCAAATCATACTAGGCCGCTCGGCTCAACATAGGCTAGGTGGCCTAGCATACCTCGGTCGATTCTACATATCTCGTTTTGGCAATTTCCCATTGTCCAACCGAATTTGTCCATCCACCTGACTTGACATTTTAACAAAAAAATCAGTCACCACTGGAATTGCTCTTAATATTCAAATAGCCCTGGAATGTTCTCTCTCAAGTCTCAACGCAGTTGCAGAATATCTCATTAAGATTTAGGAATGCTGTATAAAATTTAATTTTTTTTCACATTTTCCTGCTTGGTTGAGGTCGCCAGTTGCCTTAACCCCACGCTCAATGTCCAAAAGAGAATACGTTCTTTAATATATTTGTTTGGTCTGTCAAGGAATAGTACAAACAAATGTTTAGAAAATCAAGAAAAACAGGACTGAATTTTCTCGCTAGTTGTATAACACAAAAACATTTTGAACCCATTTCTTAATGTTCCCTTTAGCTCTACATGAAAGCTAAGGGATCAAATCATTTTCTAATTATTTTTTTTTCTTTTATATAAGTGGGTATTAACTCAATTATGTACTTTGCACGTATTTTTGTTTCGTTTTTTGATTGATTTTATGTTTGTCTAAAGAGTTATTGGTATTTGATAAAGAAAAGGATTTTTTGTAGTACAAAAATTTGCATGTGGATCTACTGAAGTAAAGCAAAGCCTTTGATAGATCTGTCCCCATGGTAATAATACCCCTGGTATGTATGATTTGGTTTCTTTATGTTTGTGTTAGTTAAGAATATAGTTTATGATGATTAAAGGAGGATTAATATTACTTCTTACGTTCTAGTTGTATAGACGAAAAATTCAAATATTTTAAATTAATAAAAAATATAGATTTTATATAAATTTATTTCGCTTTTTGTTTTATTTTTTATTATATTCTTATTGTTATAAAAATATTGAGTTAATTACGGTAATATATATACAACATTAATAAAAATATATATATTAAAAATAGTCTTAAAATATAAACCCTGTTTACCTAATTAAACAAGTAAAAATTTATTCCGTACCTATATGATTTGTACGGAGGGAATACAATACAAGACCATGATTGATGGGATAGTCAATAGAAATTAAGAAAAATTAAACCTTTATTAATAAAGAAGTCACATATTATAGTTGTAGAGATGAATTACATACATGTATGGTTTTTTTTGAATTCTTGATATCTTATTTAATTAAAACCAAACTAATCATAATAATCAAGAACTTAAAAACCAGTAATTTTAATTTTCTCTCTACTACAACATCATTGATTCAACTACTACTAGTAGTAATTTTCTTAACTTTTGGGATTTTAAAGGTTCTTAATAATGTCTGTCTTCCTCCAATGGTAATTACCAAGATTGATTAATTAGTAGTGATCAAACATAACATCTGCAGAAGCCATAATGGGTTGATTCAGATAAACTGATGATGAGCTCCATGGATGAAGAAAATCTTGATGATGATGATAATCATTAACAGCAGTAGTTGATGAAGAATTCTCAAAACTACTATCCATATTGTTGTTGCTGTTGTTTGCATTCAAGTACTGAATGATTTCATTAAGAGAATCCAACCTATGACTTAATTCATTCATTTGAGCTCTTAATATTGAATTCTCAGATTCAACATTCAGATAATTCTGAGTTGTTATGTTCAAACTTGATAGGATTTGATGATTCTCTTTCTTTAATTCAACAACTTGAGCTGTTAATCCATCCAAATGTTTCTGTTTTCTCATTCTTGATCGTCTTGCTGATTCTCGATTGGATAACATTCTCTTCTGTTTCCTTTCATCAATCACATGATGTAATTGTGATGTTTGATCTTCACATCCTGTTGAACCAGAACCATATCCAGACCCAGAGCCGTCTGAGGAAGTACCATTTGAGGAAGCCATGATGATAATTTAATTTTTATACCAAACCAGAAAATACTTAATTAAAGCACACAACAATCTTATTATAATTATAACCCAGATGATAATTAAGAACTTAAATTCGTATTATTATTATTGTTGATAGATTATACTAGAGAGGGAGAGGGAGAGGGAGAGGGAGAGTAGGGGTAGGGAAAGATCAGATTTTGGGGGCGAATAGTTCATGAAAAAACGTAAAACCAGTAAAGGAAATAAGCAGAGAAAGATTGTACTAAATGAGTCCTGCGTCTAAGTGTAGAATTTATCATAAACCCTGAAAGTAAGATTTCACTGAGAATTGGAGACATGAATCTCAAACCATATAAACAAAGTATTAGGCATCAAGATTTAAAAAAAAAATACAAACAAAAATATCTTGATTGATTTCTACTAAATCAGTTAAACTGAGAGAATTTTAAAGAAGTAAATATTTCAGATCCTAGATCTGATGAAGGAAATAAGAAACAGAGCAAGGAAACAGAGAGAAATAGATGGAAAACAGAGAAATGCCTTTGAAAAAATTCTTTGAGGAGGAGGAGAAGAGAAGTGGAAGAGGTTTCTGAGAGAGTTTTGGTAGGGATTTATAGATTTGAAAAGGCAAAATAAAATAAAATAAAATGATGTAATAAAAAATTAATGAATTATTTTTTTTTAAGGGAAATTAAAATATAGGAGAGAATAAAAAAGAAATTTGGATTCTGATGTAAAAATATGTATGCACAGGTTTGGTTGGTGTAAATAATGAAACCGTGTGGGTGTGGGGACTAAATCTCTAGAACCGTCCATCTAAAAAGGATCCAGAATGATTTTTTAACAGAGTTTTTTTTTTTATTTTATTTACAGTTTACAGTTAGAGTAAACAGTTAAAACAGTTGATTCTTGAAGTCAGCCACGTGAATAGCACCAGGCGAAAACAATGGGGGTGGGGTGTAGAAATGGCTTAGATTGAGGTTAACTTGGTCATTTAAGTACGTACTTTACATATGTGTATTGTTTCAATTACCCTTCAAGTGGCGTCGTTATGGTGTCCATGTTTAAGGGTGTTTGTGACAATTGATACTAACATGAACTTTTTGGACGACATGGGAAAAGTGTGGGGTATTTGTTTGTTTATGGATTTGGCGGTGATCTAGTGATCTACCCGTACACGTGGTTTTTGTTCTTTAATTATAGTGGGCTCCATTTGTTTGTGTTAAAACTTAAAAAGATCACTGTATACTACAATGGTAAGAATACAGTTTCTAGAATCATACAATTTACTTCAGAATTTCATCAAAGGATGCAAATCGCTACTATGAATCAGATCAACGTAGTTAATTTCAGCCGAAATGGCCAAAATACTGTTGATAATATCAGTTTTGGTGTTTATCCGAAATATCGATATTTGCTGAGATTTATCGAAATATAAAATCATACCAATATCTCAGTCCCGATTGATATTTACCGGCTGATATTGACTACCTTGAATCAAATTTACATTTTGACAAGTGCGATTTGTACCGATTTCTGCGTTTGAATGTGTACTTTCTAGGTGGTTTTTATTAAAAATAATTTTTTAAAAAGGACAAGGTTCAAACTCAAATCCCATGTCCACCTAACTAAGTGCCCAACCACTGATCTGAACGCTAATTTATGTTATGTATTCTTCATTTTTTATATCTATAATTCTGATAACTAATAGAGTTTATGATTTCATTGATTATGATAGATACATTTACAGCATGTTTATATAGCACTCAGATTGGTTGAATGATCCTATAGAATAGGAGTTGTTGTTGTGGTTGTTGTTTTATATCTATAATTCTGATAACATGTATTTGAACTTATTAGGCTATACTCCAATATGCATACATGCATTTAGAGATTTACCATGAATTTTAATTCACAATTCAACATACGACTCTATTCTAAAAAATGAAAAACGATTCCCGATGTGATTTTCATTTAACAACCTCATCGATATGAGGTGAATTTAAAATTTTTCCGCATTAAATTCTTTCTCGATTAGAAAAAATTTAAAAAGTCTGAGACGTAAATACCAAAGATCATGAGTTATGAATCGAATCATTTCATAGGTAAACCTTGTTTAAGTTCGACAAGTTTCTCAATCCGAGACTCGAGTTTAAGTTCATCTCTATCAAAACAAAGAGTTTAAGTTCGTCTAAAATCCCCAATTACTGTATCAACCGTTTAATAAAAAAGATATAAAATTTAGAAACAAGGGTTCAGAGAATCTCATCGAGATGAGTATAAAATTTAGAAACAAGGGCTCAAGGAATCTCATCGAGATGAAGAGGTCATCATGTTCCGGTGTTCGGTCGTGACAAGATCAAGATCCAAAATTCAATAAATTAGTTGGAGTGTATGAAAATGAGGGTGAAACTGAAATTAATAAAATCTAGTGACACACAACGTAAAATTGCTATCACAATAAAGCGCCATAATATAATTACGTTCCATATTTTTTCTATTACCCTTAATTCTTTTTGATATCTTTTAATTAAGACAAAAAATTTAAAAAAGTAATTTTATCTTTCACCAATTGCTAACCCCAACCCCCACACCCCCAAATAATTTTTACACTCGTAATTCTATTAATCAAATATAAGGACAAAATGGAAAAAATTGAAGATGTGTTTCCATTATGTAATATTCATTATGTAATATTCTCTGTTTTAGGAAAAAAATTACTATCGTTTTTTTATTTTATGTTTTTTTTTCAGAGACAGGGTAGTATTAGATAACAAGGGCAGCTCAATTAATAGTGTGAGAATTATAGGTATTTAATTTTTTTTGAAAAATCTCCTGCTTCAACTAAGAAATGTTTCTTTCGCTCTAATCCGATTTCATTAAACTAGACGGAATTTGTTGTTACACCATAAAAGCTAACGGATTTGACTAAAATCTCGAAAGGAACTTGAGAACTGAGTAGCTGCCGTGGCCACATCTGGTTCAAAGGTGGCTCAGCTTTTTGGGTCGACTAGGTATTAAACTAATTAATGTAAGTAATTGGTCGACATAAGAAATCAAGTCTCCAAATGATTCGATTTTATGTTCACATTTTCAATGTTACAAAAATGTAGCTCTTTCACTTTAGA
Organism: Papaver californicum; assembly: GCA_023531435.1. Taxonomy (NCBI): domain Eukaryota; kingdom Viridiplantae; phylum Streptophyta; class Magnoliopsida; order Ranunculales; family Papaveraceae; genus Papaver; species Papaver californicum. The sequence continues at coordinate 341,881 of JAJJMC010024260.1, forward strand.
AAAGGAAAAAGAATAAAGGAAATTTTGGGAAAATTGCAATGCCAAAATGAAGTTGAAAACCCCATATACGAAAACCCAGAAAATCGAAAAGAGAAAAAAAAAAATTCTATCTTCATCAGTGTAATAATGGTGGTCCTTAATGCTGTTAAGTAGTTTTGTTTTTGATTTTGAACATATACCACAAGTCGAATTTGGTCCCCATAGCAAAAACCAGTATAGAAACAAAACCCATTCCGAATCCAATTTATTTCTCATTACTGTTTGGAAGTAAGTTCAAGTCAGATAGAATATATATTCTATCCAGTTTGGAACATAAAAATCTCACCCACAAAATATATTTTCAGGTTGATATATAGATATTATGCCATTATGGATGATTACTACTGTACTAGTTGATAGAACAAGTACTGCAGGTTTGAGTGTAGGTTTTGTATTTAAGTAGGAGGAGGTTTTGTTGTTTGTGACAAGTTGAGGATATGGTGAAGGTGTGATGATCCTTCAAAAGCGCGTGCAGATGAAAAGCAATAGATGCTAGAAGAGAAGAGGAAAAACCCTAACCAGAAAGAAAGAAATTGTACTTGGCAGTCCACTCAAGATCCATTTGCAACAACTTGGAAGGTGAAATACATAGAACATCTCTTATAATTCCGGCAGTGTGTTAGAACCACAAACTTTTGTGATTCAAAGGAAGGTTTTATGACAGGAATGCACAACTATAGATTGCTACTAGTGCCTAACATTTTGAACTACTTGGCTAGCTAGAGTTTGGGTACAAAATAAGGTAGAAATATTATAACGGATATCACCGTAGTGGTAAAGTTATTAGGTGATAGTATTGATGGTCTACCTACAAAATTAAAAAAATAATAATAATTTAATATTAATTATAAACTAAATCAGAAAATAAAAAAATACTTCTTTCGTTTCAGTAAAAATATTATTATCATTTTTTCATTTTAATCTAGATATAGATTAAAATGAAAAAGTAATAGTAACGCTTTTGTTGAAACGGATGTAATATTATTTTTAGGATCCTAATACTACTATGGTTTGTTATTGGAGTTTTAGGTTTTATTCGGTGGTTCATATATAATATTATATTTACTCAATTCAATCTCGTAACGAAACTAATTAAGTTGATGTTTTCACGTATCGAAAACGTATTAGTTCAGTTTCACGCTTCAATGAAGTATTAATTAAGTATCAATAAAACTTAAAATATATCACTCAAGATTATTAATATCCCTATTATGAGGACTGGCTAGTTCAGATACCAGTGTCAAGTGATTAATTAGTTCTTGAAAAAGAAATCCGGATCATTAAAATTATTAAATATTGATACATAGAATCTGAATTCAATTTTACTTACCTACGAATTATCAAAGAATCAAAAAAAAAAAAATTCTTTCTTCTTTTTCCTGTTTCGGGTAATTAAAAACTAATCCTAGCTAGTTAATTAAAGCAACACCTATCCTTAAATTTCATTAAAGAAAGAATATCCTCAATTGGGTGGTAGAACATTGTCTTTATTTAAGAGCAACTAGTTATCTCTTTTTATTTGTTCTCGTAGTCGTAGCATCTCAATTGAGTGTTAGATAGCAACTCAAACTTCATTCTCAAACAATATATACTTACTTCCCTACTCTTGCCCTTTAATGATCATCACTCCTTTTGTTTATCTTATATAAGAACAAAAGAAGAACTCAATACCATGTACCACCACCACCACCACCACTGATTATATTCACACAACAACTTAACTATGTGAACTGTTTTGGTCCCATATATATTTACTCCCTTTGGCTCCACATTTGGTTTAACATCATTACCTAATTAACAAGTTTATGCTCTTTCAAGTGGTTAATTTTGTGAGCAAGTTAGTTTATTCTGCTAATTGGATTCCTCTATACCCTTTTATAATTAGATGGCATTGATTTCTATTGTGTGCCCATAACTAGAAGGGCTCTTAGTCTAGAAGACTCTATATAAACAGAACAAAAGCACACATTAAAGCTAACAATTTATTGCAAAGAAAATACGAGTATCATTTCTAGGACCCATTTATGCCTTTTTCTTTATTCTGCTTTTGTGGTTTTTGATTTCTTAATGTTTGTAATAAAGAGATGGCGCGGACCTTATGTCGATCGATGTATTTATAACACTGATATGCTCCCTAGTTTGGTTATGAGTTAATGAGTATTCAAAAACAGTATCACTAAAAGTGGTGATATGTTAATAGGGTGTTTGATACTAGAAGTAGCCGCAATCAGAAGTCAATTTACAAAGTTAGAAGTAAAAAGAAATTGTTTCTTAAAAAATTAAGTTTTAAAATTCTTATTTTAAAATTTTGTTTCCAATCTAATTTATAATTTTTTTAGTTAAGTTAAAAATTATTTCTGAAGACGTATCGAAACACCCTCTCATTATATTAGAAGTAAAAGTGCTTTTATTTCTCCAGAAACATAATTCAATCCCAAAAGTTATAAGCAAAAATATTTTGTTCCATAAAATTTAACTTTTTTGTTTTTAAAGTCATTCTGAAATTGTTTACCTAAACCAATTTCTGACTTTTTCGTTTCTAAAAGTCGAAAAGTAATTGAAGAAGCACTTCTGCTTCTCCAGAAGCAAAAATCAGAAGCAAAAACATTTTGCTTCCTAAAAAGTTAACCAAAAGTTTTTAAAAATCATTCCAAAATTATATACCCATAATAATTTTTAACTTTTTTATTTCCAGAAACCAAAAAATAATTTCTTAAATAGTATTCAAACACTCTATTATCCTTTGTTAGATTACTAAAAATTAATTCGATCAAACAAAATCTTGACGGTCAATAGATATCCCTCGTTTCAACTCTTCATTTTTGAATAAGTGAGTAATTAAGTAAAATTTTCTTTAAAATGTGGACACCAATGTACAAATAACCCCTTTTCTTTAGCAGACATAGTTAAGCTGAAGCAACCTAACTAGTTAGTTTAGAAGGAGGGTGAGCAGACCCTGCACTCTATGGAACTTCATGTTCATTGACTGTATAGCATAAGTACATACCCTTCCGTCGGTAGAAATGATTTCGAAAGCGTCCATTAACACTCTACTCAAACCAATAGGTAATAAAAGGAGAAAGAGGTCCTAGAAAAGGCAGGGTGCATGGGAGGTGGATAGTGTGGTAGCTTATTGCACATACATTTTACTTTACCTTTCTTTAGGTAGAGAACTCCAAGCGACACAAAGTACTTGCATTCGTGTTCTTCTTAAGTAAAATGAGTTTCGCATGTTTACCTTTTTTTTTTCAGTCTCATGCATGGTGGCACCAGTTCGTAAATCTCTCTCCTTAATGTTAGGGGCTTCGGAAAAGTTCAAGTGGCCCATGCTTCCATCTTTTTAAACTCATAATAATATGAGTTAATTGATATTTGGTATAAGTTAATTGATATTTGGTACTCATATTTTGACCAATTTTAGTTTTTAGTCTAACATTTATCCAATGTTAGAGCTTGGTATCTGGACTGGATGTTGACCCGAGTTGACTCCGTTAAGTGTAATTTTAATTAATTTTACCATATAAGTATTATACATTTACTATTATATCTTTCACTTGGATTAAATTAGTCTTTTTGTCATACACACTTTTCACACGCTTCATATCACCAAATCCACCACCAGTGTAACTCGATCACCATTACCCTCTCTTCCGACAATAACTCAATGTCAACTCTACCCAAGTTGGAACCAGCGACACCATCTCAACTAATCACCACCAACTTGAGTCCATTCTATCCCTGATCCTTGTTTGATTCACAACCATTAATTAAAACCATCTCAGATAAACCCTATTGTAGATATTAGAGTAGAACCACCACTGCAATTACATCATCTATCATTCCCGCAGCTATTCCAACCATCGAAAGAAATCTACCCCATTTTCAAATCAAACCCATTCTTCTATTTCCTGTAATTTCTCACGAAATCCTCTTGTTCCCTTTAATCTTCACCATTCTCACTTCAAGTGAGCAATTGGAGTTTCAGTGAAACTAGGGTTTTGATTGTTTCAAATGAGAAATTCGGGTTTCAGTGAAACTAGGGTTTTGATTGTTTCAGAGAAATTGAGGTGTTAGAAATCAAGATAAAGACTGAACTGGTGGTTCAAGTCTATGGTTGCTGTTAAAACAGTTAGAAGAAGATGTGTTGTTTGAATTCGAGAGATTGAGATTGCAGAGAAGAATACAGGTAATGTTGATGAAGATTAAAGATGTAAAGATGGGGTTTGTGTGTTTGAAATGATTATAGAATAATTGCATGAATATAATTGATGCAAGGAAGGAGTAGTATGATTGAAATAATTGAGATGAAGATGGGTTTTGAATCTGAAATTTGAAGGTTGTGGCTGTGATACAGTCAAGGTGGTGATGGTCCGCCATAGCCAAGAGATACAGACGGAAGGGAAGAAGAGAGTAGAGATTTAGGTCAAGAGATATTAAATCGTGGCCATAGGATTAATGCTTTTAGTAAAGCCGTTGGATCTGAACCCCTCTTCAGGGGTACAATTGTAACTGGATATTATTTATTCTATAAAATTAATTAAATTCAGGTCAATGACAGTCAAAGTAGGTCAACGTTCAGTCCAGGTACCAAAGCCTAACATTGGACAAATGTTAGACCAAAGACTAAAGCTGGTCAAAACCTGAGTACCAAACATCAATTAACCCTAATAATATTCATTACTTGGATTAAATTTCCAAATTTGTTGAACTTTTATTGTGCTATCTTAATATATACTCTTTATGTTGCAAAAAAAGTGATACTCGTTAGAGTTTGAAGACTGTTCACAATATAGATACTCGTTAGAGTTTGAAGACTGTTCGAGCATTTTTAATCTAGAACCATCATAGAAATTTGACATGTTAAACAGGGACGGATTCAAGAATTATAGCTGGGTGGGGCTAAACTACCGAAGAACTCTAATGAAAGGGAAACTATGTAAAAATTTTTTTGGTTCTACGCGATATTGAAAATTTATACAACAATACTTTTTCTTGACGTGCAATTATATTATTTGTCGCTTTCCCAGTAACCAAATCCTAATTGTTTTTCCTAAGCCTTGTGGACTATATTGGACCAATCTATTAATCTATACCAATCAACCACTCCAAAGCCAGTTTGAGAATGCTCTTCAAAATCATCCCTGGTATACTCCATCCCCGATATATATGCTACCACAGTACCATATAAGAATTAGTTTGGAAATTTCTTAGCTTCCCTTAGCTAGATGAACAAGACAATTCGCTAGTATACAGAGATAAAATTTCAGTACATTCGAAATCTAACTGAATCTAATTGTTTAAGGTATTATTGGTGCAGTGACTAAGGGTTTAACCAATGGAGATTCTGCTGATAAAGGATTCAAGCCTCTATATTTGTTGTGTTGATTAAAGGCTCAATCCACTGGCAGCTCTGCTGTTTAAAGCCTCAACCGACAACAAATCTAGTTACATAACAGTTGGTACTGAATAAAAAAATCTATATAATAACAGAAGCAAATTCCATAATTGGGATTAAAGAATCTAGTTACTTTTCATATCTGTTTGCTCCCTTACTCGGAATGAGAATTTGTATTTTAATAAGCCCATGATGTGCTCTAGTAACACAACAGTTATGCTTTAATCTATCTAGTCTCTCTCTCAAACTGAATAACCTAGCTGAATGATTCAATTTTTTTGTACTCGTTGTAGAGTTTAGAGTATTAACTGCAATTATAAGACTATTAACAGTATGCATGAATTCTTGATTAAATGTTCGGTACTAATGTTGGGGTTTTAATAAGCAGCGCACATCCATGTATAAGAGTTGGATCGAGATGGATAGGGTAAGGGATGAGTACAAGGAGGGTGTCAAACAATTCCTTGACTTTGCATTTGAGCGTACTCATCCAGATGTGGAAACGTTACGTTGTCCATGTCAGAAATGCAATAATAATAATTTGAAGACTCGAGCTGAAGTACATGCAGATTTATTGTGGAAAGGGATTTCACCTGGATACATCAACTGGATATACCATGGGGAGGGTTTTGGAATGCAAGCTAATCGTACTGCAACAGAGGTTAATGACAGAGATGGATGACGATTGTCGTCGGGTAATAGATGATTTCATTGAAGCTGAAGAAGATCCAAACTTTGGGGCTTCTCATTTTTACCAGTTGTTGCAGGGTGTCGAGGAACCACTTTATGAAGGATGTAAGAATTATTCACGTTTATCCTTCAATGTGCACTTACTTCACATCAAGAGTCGTGGTGGATTGAGCAATAAGTGTTTGACGCGCTGTTGAAGCTCATGATTAAGGCGTTTCCAAATGCTTTATTACCAAATAATCATTACGAGGATAACAAGATCATAAAGAACCTAGGTCTTAGTTATAAGAGAATCGATGCTTGCGAGAATCATTGTTTCTATTTTTTAGAGAACACTCGGATACAAATTGCTGCCCGATATGTGATGCTTCTAGATGGAAAATTGATAACAAGACTACAGTATTGTGAGGAATAAATTCCAAGCTACCCGTGTCTAAAAATTATTGAAGAAGTGACGAGTTAAGATGTGACGAGAAACACTGAAACAAAACTTTTTGAAAAGTAATGAACTGACATCTAAGAATTCGATAGTATCTGAACCTGACAGCGTTGATGCATGACCGACACGTGGGTTGCGCGAAAGCAAGACACACTGTTCGAAACAAATAAGTTTGCTGTCTGCCTGACACCCAGGTTGCGGGAAAGCCTGGCACAATAAAGAGTAATGATGAGCATTGATGCATGAGAGACACGTATCAACTTTATAAGTTGCGGCACAAGCATGACAAATCACTTTTAAGAGCCACGTGTCAGACATGCTACGATTCTAATAGGACTGCAACGTTCATCCAAGTCCAAAAATAATAACTTAAATACAAGATCGCAGAGGAGTTGCGGGATAACAGGTGAGAGACTAAGGGAAACAAGCAATACGCATGCTAAGATTTGCGGGAAGCATGATCAAGTCTTGCGGAAAATGCAAATAAGTTTTGCGAGACTACATTTCACTCCAAGGATGGATAAGAATAATAAACTTTTATACGATTCAAATTTATTTGGTTGTGATCCAAAGATGCTAGATTTTTGGTAATCACAATTTGGTGCTAGAAACAGGGAGGTAGTAAAGAATTTATTCTACCTGTCAAAATTTTCATTTTTAAAACCTTGAATCATGTTATATTGGAAAATTCTTTTCTTTAAAATACAATGATTAAAAGTCATATTGAAAAAACATTACATATAATTTTACTCCGAACTAATCAGTTGATCTATATAAGATTTGGTCATTATGTTCATACACAATATTTCATTATTTCATACCTCTCATATATGTTAAATTACCAAGGTAATTCATTAAATCATTGATTTGAAAGTTTAGTTCATAAATTTTCACCAAAAAATTATGTTATATTTATCTAGTTCTTGATTTTTACGTTTAACTAAACTTTTGATTCTTACAAAAAACAATGAAATAAGTTTTGAATTGAATTTTTGAACTTGATATTAACTTGTTTGCACTTGAACTTATAAAACCTGTGGTAAATTAGAAAGTTACCCAGTTTATGTGTGATATGTTAAATCTAAGTTGATTATTTTTTGTCAATCAAATTGCATTGTATATTTATTGTGAATGTTAAAACCTTTTGAAACACAACTTATTAACTGAACTCTTTTAGAATATTGGTAAAGAAACTCCTACAACAACGTAAGACTGAGCTAAGAAGAAATCACAATATCTCAAAAAGGATTACGTAAATGGAAACAGTGACACATAGAACCATGCAGGATCAAGATGTCAATACAGGAAATTTGGGGAGTCAAGAAATAGAGTTTCCTCAAGAAAGGGAAATGATGGGAGAATCGTAAGGACAACAACCCATGAATGACCAAGTAAACAATTCTGAAAATCAGACAACTAGTCAATCATCTGAAGAAACATCTCAAGATAGTGTTATCCCCATTCACCAGTTAATGGAAGAAATGAATGAGATGCACAAGGTACAAAAGACTTGTGCGAACAAATTGCACTTTTGACCCAAGAAAACCAAATGCTCAAAGAAAAAGCCCAGCATGATGCGGAACCATCTATAACTAGAATACAGAGGCAAGAAGCAAGCTCCAATAGACCCGCAAGAAGAAAGGCAAAAATCAATAAAAATCAAAGAGTAATGATAGTAGAACCCGCACGCCAACGGTATGAACCAGATAGATTGGATTTTGATGGTACAGAGTTATAAAATAATATGAGGATGTATGGTTTTAATAAGTAAGAATCAACCATAATAAATTTACGTGTCTGGCCAAAGACAACAACATTTCTGATGAGAATGTGAAAATATACTCACGCTTATGCGATTACCCTTTAAATTCCCTACATATACAACTTTGTGTATGATGCTGCATATCATATATGTTCATGTCTATACATGTGAACTATCTTCATTAATTTTACTCTTCCAACCTAACAATGGTCGATGTTGGTTATTTTTTTACTGACCTAACAAATTGACATTATTGATATAAGTTTATGAATTCATCGAAGGAGTCCATCGATTAGATTAGATATACTTAAAAGGGAAATTGATTAGATTAGATAGACTTCAAAAGGAAAAAGGAGTTGTTAGTGGGTTGGGTAATGGGCTACTGTCAGTTAACACTGGGCTACAAGAATTTTTTTAACTTATACATATGCTAAAAAAGTTTCTGGATCTATGAGAGGGCGGGCTAAAGCCCCAATTAACCCCATCGTAGTTCCGTGCCTGATCTTCATTAATTTTACTCTTCCAACTTAACAATGGTTGATGTTTTTTCTTTTTTACTGATCTAACAAATTAACATTATTGGTAAAAGGATATTAATTCACAGAAGAAGTTCACATGTTCAATTAGATATACTTAAAAGGAAATCTATTAGATTAGATATACTTCAAAGGGAAAAAGGAGATGTTAGTGGGTTTGATAATGGGCTATAAAATTTTTTTTAACTAATACATATATTAAAAAAGTTTCTGGACCTATGAGGGGGCGGGCTAAATCCCCGGTTAGTCCCTCATAGGTGCGTGCCTGCTGTCAAATATTTCATACAATAGTTACTATATTTCATCTGATAAATTACATCTACTCTTAGGGCTGCACAGGAATCGACCGGAATCGAAAGATCGGATCGGAACCGAAACGGAACCAAGAAGCTCGGGACGGGTATAGGTACACGGGTAGAGAACCGAACATAGGAAGGTACAGGTACACGGTTCTACCTAGGAACCGACCGGAACCGAACTGAGTGTACCGAATTATTTTAACTGTTTATTAGATTTTTGAGTTTTAATCCTAGCCGTCTGTGTTAGGTAAATGTTACTCGATCGAGTTGAGGGGACATTTCACATTTCTTCTCTTCTGTTCTTCATCGATTTGAAGTCTTGAAGACCACCATCAGTAGATACTCGATCGAGTTGAAGACCACCATCAGTAGATACTGTAGATTCAGTACCACCTTCTTCTTCTTCTTCTTCTTCCTCCCTAAACTTCTTCTCCCACCATCAGTAGATTCAGTACTACCATCAACACAGGTAACATGTTATTCTTACCTAAATCTTTTTGTTGATCGTATTTAGAGAACACCCTTGTTGGTATATGTTGATTCATGATAATCTGTTAAAAAGCTTGGGTTTAAATCAAAAAAAATTCCAGCCATCGATTACCCACACATCGTTGCAGAATGGAGATTCAGAATCTGATTATTATTTGATCAATTTGTTAAACATTTATTGAATTGATGTTGCTTTTGTTTTGCTGAAAGAAGCTAGAGGGATTTGGTTGTTACTGGGGGTTTTGACTGTTATTCGATACTAGGGTTTGTTGTCGATCATATTATTCAAATGATAAAATTAGATTATTGAAACCAACTAATCAATTCAAATACTTGGTGAATCTGGTGTCAATTCTAAGTGTGCATTACTTTTTTCTTTTTTTTTTCTTGTGGATGTTGTGGATCTTGTGGCAATTGTGCCATTGGCGATAGTGCACACAATGGGAAACCTTTGCAATGGCTTTACTTACTGAAGCCTTCGACTGGTAAACATATCTGATGTTTTTTTAGTTTTATGAGAAAAAGTCATAGATCCCATATTGTTCTGTTCATGGATATTTCTTCATAAAGTACATTATAAGTTACTAATACTCAAGCTTAGCAGAATGGTCTGTATGTATTCTGATTTGTGATGACAGTGTTGGGTTTTGGAGTGCAATGGTTCTTGTAAGTTTATTAGTATATTTGTATGGTATCGTTTCTTTATCATGTATAATTTTCGTGTATGGGTTTTCATTAAATTTTAAAGTATGATTCAAGGCTTGGTATGGCAAGTATTCTAAATCCTTCAGTTTACCTTTCCTTATGGGTGAATTTGTTTCGTATAAACTGGTGTTGAATAGTCCAGTAGACTAAAGCCGCTAAAATGATACTGATGCTTTCATGCACTCTTCCAACGCATAACAAAGAAGTTCAAGTCTTCAACTGCAGTAGAGACTAATGTTGTACACCTTCCAAGAAGCATAGAAGGAGGTCAAAAGGTTCCAAGAATAAGCCCAAGCAAGTTCCAGCTACAGCTGCAGCACCATAGTTACCAAGTATGTCAATTCTTTATTAGTTTATGTATTAGGGTTGTTTGTGTGGTAGCAGTAATTGTAGGATCAACAGTATTTATGAATGAATAATATTTCTTCTCAACTCTGTCTAGTGAAAGTAGACTTTTATCCTTGATCAGTTATGTATAAGTAGTTTATAATAATTGTTGCTCAGGTATGTTATTGGTATTGTCCCATCAATATACTGAAACACCCAATTGGATTTTTTTTGCTCATGTTCTTCCACCTGAATCTCAGTACTTACTTTGTAAGTTTTTATCTTTTTGGAACTCGTTTATTATTCTTGTGGAGATGTTGTGGAGTTTCTGCTTCATGTAAGTAACTCCTTTTGGTCACTTCAATTTTTTTGTTGGGGCCGTTTTCTTTTACCTATGATTACTAGGTGTTTTCATAAGTTCTAACCTGGATGAAACAGATACTAATATTGTGTCTGTATTAGAAGCAGATATGCTGCTAGACTGCTAGTTTACACATCTATGTTTTCCTTAATGTGGAAACAATGATTAGTGAGCTATAGTCTTTTACATTCTTCTTAGTTGCAATTGTAGAGCTCTAGTAGAATGTTTGTAACTTTGATTGTTTATTTGTGCTAGGTTAATGGATGTTGTCTAAGACTGGCAACAGTGTAGAAGTTCATTACTGTAAATGAGCATGTCATTTTCTCTAGATTGCTTGTTGGTTCCAGCAGTATGGGCAATCACATAAGAGCGGAGAGACTTTAAAATAAGTTTTCTGAGTGAAATATGCATTAGCTTTAGAGACAGAGAAGAATCTTACAAGGTTTAGATGGAACTAAGTAACAATGTTCAATATCAATGATCAGACAGTTTTCAGTACGCCATGTCCTGGTATGATTGATTTCATTATTTTTGTATGCTTATTTTGTTTCACTGATCAGACTCTTTTTGTTCCTTTTGTTTATTCTTTGAATTGGTTAATCTTGTTTGCAGGGTATGCATGTTCTCAAATTGCTAGCAGTGCATTCACTCTAGGAACAATTGCGGTTCTTCCGTTCTATACGCTCATGATTCTGGTCCCAAAAGCCGAGCTGGTAAGTGGAGTTTGGCTTTACTCTTCCTTTTATCAATAATTAAGCTTTCATTTTGGTCCCTCATATGAGAAAACGTGATATCACATGAGATAAATAAGCAATAATGATTTGATTGAAACCTTCCAAATACATACAAAGATATCTGTGGAGAGTGGTATACCATATGTCGTCCTTGGTATATTGTATGGATATCTGTTATACCTATCTTGGACACCTGATACCATTCAGATGATGTTCGCAAGCAAATACTGGTTGCCTGAGGTAACAATTTTTTTAATTTGTACTCTTTACAAATTCATTACCCTTCGGTTGATTTGTAACAAACATAAGTTATCCGCAGCTGCCAAGTATAACGAAGATGTTCTCCAGTGAGATAACGTTAGCATCTGCATGGATTCACTTGTTGGATATCGATCTCTTTCCTACAAAGTATCCTCTTTCTTTCGCTCTTCTGATGTTTCTCTGTTTTGGGAGAATGGGATAGAACACTAAGGAAGAAGTAAGGGAGGTGGTCTTGTTTCTGACACGTCTTATTCTTGTGTCTCCCCCAGGCAAGTGTTTCTCGAGGGCCTGGAGTTTGACGTTGAGACCAGGCATTCAGGTTCTTTATGTCTGCTTTTCTGTCCAATTGGAATAATTGTTCATGTAATCACAAAGTTATTAACAAAAAGACCGGGTAATACCTAGCAATGCATGTAATTTGTATTAGTACATTATTGCAGAATGAATGAATTGAGTGAGAAATCATATACGAAATCAGAATTGGCAAGTAGGTACAGGACCGGAACCGACGGGCACGGTTTCAGAACCGAACCGAGAATATAGGATACAGAGTACAAGTACACGAATAGAAAACCGACCATAGGAAAGTACATGTACTCGGTTCTACCAATAACCGAGCCAAACCATCCTTTGTGCACCTCTCTCTGCTCTGGAGTTGAATCAACAACATGCAACTTTCATGTAACATAAAAAAGTTTGGGGGGTATATCATTTGTTTAAAAGTGTGGGTTAGCTAGGAGGTCACTTTCTCAACATATGCATTGGCAATCTGAAGACGTAGAAAATCAGTAATGTTAAATGATCTTCAAAAGTACAATCATACTGTTTGCTTTTATAATTTTTTTAGTCAATAAAGAAGAAATGCATTGATCTAATAGTACAAGAAAGTACCGCCCAGGGTGAAATGTATAAAAGAAAAAAAAAAAAACTGTACAAAAGACGAACTAAACTAAAAAACTAGAATTTTAGAATTGGTTATACTATTTGCTTTTATAATTAATTTCGGACTAGAATTTTTGGAAGAATTTTTCTTGGATTAACTTTACCAGGCTACATTGAGGCCTATAATTTTTTTTGAGGCCTACTGTTACCGAGAAAAAAGAGATATGGGTGCCTAAACTGTTAAAAGTACTAACTTATCCTCACTATTAGAACCTAATATTAAAACTTAATCTATTTTCATTTCACTCTCAATCCAAACCTGTACATTTGAAAACTAAATTATCTTGAAATAAGATCTTTTTTCAGTTTAACCTGAATCGGCCAAAATAAATATCCACATTTTGTTGCTTTTCTGGATTGATGGTTTTCCATGAAGAACATAAAGAACAACTGGCTGATATGACACAGATACGAAAACGGATTTGGAAATTAAAAGTTCAAGTGACCCATGCTTCGCTCCTTTTTAACTCACAATAGCTCCTATTACCTAAATCTTTTCAAATTTGTATCATCTCCCATCGACTTTACCTATTATGAAATCGCTGCAACTGTAATATCTTAATGTAACCTATGTTTCCGCTGGTCTAACCAATAAGCTTGAATTACAGACACTGAATTTTGACCGGCCAAGTGTTCACTTTCATACAAAAGTTGCTACATCTGATAAATTACCTTTAGCAACTAAGATGAGTTGAATCAACATGCAACTCATTTTGCTCAGGGGAGCTTGCGGCCAACTTCTTTATTTCTCTGATTATTACGTATTTTGGTTCCGACAAGTTTCAAACCTAAATCATTAATATTATCGTCTAGTAATTTTACGATTGTACTGCACTGACGAGTGTATGCCGCTAACTTTCAAGTAACATACAAAAAAAAGTTGGGAGGTCTACCAATTGTGTAAAAGTGTGAGTTAGCTAGGAAGTCACTTTCTCAACCATATGCAGTGACAATGTGAAGATGCAATGTTAAATACAAACCTCTCTCTCAAATCAAAAGTACTAGTATCATACTATTTGCCTTTATAGAACGAAAGATTTTGGACCAGAAATCTTTGTAAAATCGTTCTTGGGTTAACTTTACAAATTAACTCTTTTAGTAGTCGTAACTAGTAAGCATCGGTGCTATAATTACTTTACTGCCTGTATCAGTATTATTGTTATAGTGATAAAAACCGGTACTCTCTGTTTTAGAAAAAATGGTACTTTTATTTTTTAAATTTTATCTATTTTTAGGTAAATAAAAAAAATGAATATGTAACTTTTCCTAAGATGGAGGCAGGGGCGGAGCTAGTCAATGGTAAGGTTAGGCAGTTGCCTATCCTGCTGGGCTGGCTTCCAAGTCCATTTTTTACCTATCCAAAGTTATTTTCATCCATTCTAAACTTTTTATTATTATGTTACCTGCCCTCAAAAAAAATTATTTCCCCACAGAAAAGTTTCTAGCTTCACCCTTGGACGGGAGGTAGTAAAATTTATAGTCACTGAATGTATAGGCTTCGGATTACAAATCAGGCTCACATTGTAAAACAAGTGGGAGATTTTAGCTGCTGGGAACATCATGATCATTGTGCAACTGAGTTCAGTTGTCTTTGTTTTGATTAGCTATTGTGCTTATGCAGTTGCAGCTTTGATTAGGCTGGCTTAGGAATATGCTTTCCCATTCAGCTTACACCGGTTGCTGCTAATCCCAATTCTAGTCTTTGGTGACAATCGGCATACCCAAAAAGGTAGCAATAGTCGGCATTGTCTAAAAGCAAATAAAGATACGGTTTAGATGGAAAAAAGAAAGGGCTGCAACAGTTGGGCACAGTTGAAAAAAGGAAACAAAGATTTAGATAGATTTTGTTTGTAATGGTACATATAGTAGTAGTGATTGAAACTCCTTGGTTTAAATTTCTTGAGCTTCTTCTTCAACTTTAAAATGTCACACCTTAGATGTCACACCACCCTAGCTATAATATATAGAACAGAAATGGGTAACAGCAAAGCCAGTTTTCTTCTTCTTTTTCTTTCTATCTCTAACTTATTAACTCAAATGAGACCAGACCAATCTATAGGAACATATACATACGGAACTACTTTAGTTTCCTCCATTGTCTAAAGGATGCGTGATCTCACCTCACGCCTACATTTTATGCAATCAATTTAACAGACTAAAGCAAATTACAGATATATTAATTACCTAATAATCAAACACTTTATCTTTGCAACATATGATATTCTGCTATTGGTTGTGTTAGAAATAGTCCCACATTATTCAAATCTTCAGTATTTTTAAAGTTTAAGAGCCTTAGACAATCCCATCCATGTGCTACAATCCGTATGTCATGGTCAGTTGTCCGTGTTCAGAGTTAAGTGTCTATCCCATGTTCAATTTGAAAGGGGTGCTAGAAATAGTTAGAGGTGTAAAACGTGCCGGCCCAGCACAACCCATGAAGTCACGTGCTTAGCATGTTGTGCTGTGTTGTACCAGAAAAATAACCGTGATGTGCTGTTTGAGCCCGTTTATTTTATGTTTTCCAAATAAAAAATATTTTTCAGATATTTAGATATTATATGTATTATTGTAGAAATACGACGTAACGAATATAAATGTCATATATAGACTAGAATAAAGACTATTTAGTGAAATATACATGAAATATGATGTATTGTACCGTTTTGTGTAATGTTTTATGCATGTTATGACGTGCTTTCTTAACGTGACGTGATGTGCCGCGTGCTATGTTTATCCATGCCACGTGTTGTGCCGTGCCAATATGCCTATTAATCTGGCATAGCATAACACATTAAGCTAACATGTTGTGTTGTGCCAAATCACGTGTTGTACTGTGTTGTACTCGAATTTTACGTATTGTGCCATAAACATACTGGCACTGCCCAATTTGCACCTCTAGAAATAGTCACATATCAGTTGTTTCCTTTTATCCAGAGCCGGCTCTGAAGCAGTGCTACAGGTGTGCGATTCCCGTAGTAACGGCGAGCTAAATAGGAGCAGCCTAAACCGTGAAAATGGGATTATGGGAGTGCAATATAAACGTCGTGTTGCATCCTAGATGAGAGAGTCCAGTAGCCGAAAGCATCACTAGCTTATGCTCTGACCCGAATAACATGGGGCACGTGGAATCCCATGTCGTCAAGTGCAAATATTAGCATAATCTATAGCTGCATCATTTTGGGTTTCTTCAGCATATTTTTTTTATTGCTAGCGGATGGGAGAAAAAATAAATCTTGTTTATCATTGTCACGATATTGTTGGGGAATAAAAATACTTCAAAGCAATAAGCTTGTGTTTTGCTCTGGGATATGTTACAAATGCAGGAATATCGCTTGTCATGATATTGGCACTATTGAACTAACCAATGGAAAGTTCCATCAACGAACACCCCATCCCAATTATACCCATAATCATAGGGGTAGGTTTGAATGTTTTTCCATGAATTTGATCTTAACGTATAGACATCCACTTCTACCGTTTGAAAATAGTCTCTAATATTTATCAGTATATATATGATGAGTGACCCGAAAACTGCTAACAAGAAAGAGTCTGTTTGTTGTAGGTTAAAGGGTATTCCTCCGGCTCCGGGAGCGGAGTAAGCTGCATATTTTGGACCATGTTACCAAGTTATAATCCATCATCAGACTACTTGGTCGAGTGTTTCACGTACCCAAATATCCAGAATTCCATGACTTCAAAACCTCAACTGGAAAACAAAACCCAAGATACCCTATATGGGTTTTGACACACAGCCACTACTTATTGGGCTCAAATGCAACAAATTGAAGTAGTCAGTATATATATCCTAATACTTAGGGTGAGCATGGGTCGGTGTGGACTGGTTTTCACCTCATTTGTATTCAATCTAATTCATTGCGGATTTTAAATTTGACATCCGTATCAAATCCAGCATCGAACATATCTGTATCTAACGGATATATGGATGGACAGATTAAATGCGGATAATCCAATGAAGTTTTATAATTAAAGTTTAAATTAGAAAATTAAAGGCAACAAATTTATGGATCGTTTTAGAAATAAGGATACATTATTTAAAGGTTTAAAATTGACTTTATGTGTAATGCTTTGGAATTACTCAAAATTTGAAGAGGAAAAATATCCGATCCCTTTGAAAGAATATGGTTTTGGTATAAAGAAATCAAAGAAAAGATGGAAACTTTTTTAGGTTCTTTAATCTAATGGGTCCGAATATTCAACGGATTTTCAAAGTTACACCTGGACCCAACCCATAATTCGTAAGATTCTAGAAATTTCATGCGCATCCAAACCATTAGCAAACGGTCCGAACACCCACCCAATACCCACCCCTATACCGTAGTACTGATGTATGTCAAGGAAAAGGGAGTGGAGTGTCATTTCACGAAGAGACAAATTTCAAAATTGCTGTGGGATGTACCAAAATTGCACCAATCCAAGAAATCTCGTGGTTACGATAGTTTTGTTCTATACGGATTTAGTATACCCGGTAGCAATAATACAATTGTCCGATATTCTTATCGGTCCAACAGCTGATAGCTAAATCAGTGATCAGTCACCTTCCGAGCTAGAGACCTTGTGGTCGACGATAAGAATTGGATGCGTCGTTCCTGGATGGCGAAATGGTTGGACAACTTGAAGACCATGAACTAGTCTTTGTCAACAACAAATTATAATATAAAAATGGTGGAAATTTTGTAACTATCTGGAAGTGGTTCTTATTTATAGTCAGTAAACGTTGAGAGAGTGAGAGGCAGACCAATTCCATTGGTGTTTCCTATTTTCTTACACAAAAACATATATCATCGGTGGTTTAGAGTGTGACGTTTAGACACAACAAGTTAATCCCCGGGAGTTGGTAATTACCCAACTTGACTACATTTCCACAATTTAAAATAGTTGGGTTCCCCCTTTCTTTTTCTCCAGTAGTCATTTCTTCTTCGAATATCCAGTCGAGTCTCTACTTTCTCAACGTCAGGCATCTCAAAAGTATCAGACAAATGCAGGTGGGTTTAGAGATCGGTTCAGTTTGTATGGTGTTTTTTTGCAAGAACTCAAAATTCTAGTTTGTTTAATTATGTCATCAATCGAATTTTGTGTGTTTGTTTCTGACGAGCAAATGTTTGGTGTGTGTTCTTTTGTTGTTACAGAAGGTGGTGTTGAAATTAGATGTACATGACAACAAAACCAAACAAAAGGCCTTAAAATCTGTTTCCGGCCTTGAAGGTACTACTTCAAGTTTTTTCACCTCACTGCTATTCAAACAAACTAAGGGTTTTGCTGATTGGTTTTTATTGTTCTTGTTGTGTTGTAGGAGTTAATTCAGTAGCTGTAGACATGGAAGCGAAGAAAATAACGATAGTCGGGGACGTTGATCCAGTAATCTTAGTGTGCAAACTAAAAAAAGTCTGTTTTGCAGATATAGTGTCTGTTGGTCCTAACAAAGAACCTGAGAAGAAAAACGAATGCGAGACAAACATAGCAGACATTATTTGTGCTTTAAGGGCTAATTATGATCCTTGTATTGCAAGTGGTTATTACGTTCAAAACAATCCTAACTCTTGTGTTATTTCCTGATATAATCATCTCATTTGGAGAAAAATAACAATTGTTATACCTGTGTAGCAAAATGAAATTGTGCTCACCTAAGAACCCTTTTCTGTAAGGTTCCACTGCAATGAAATTTATAAAATTGTGTTGTATTTTGATAAATATTCTATGTGTCAACCTGATCCTTGTCTTTTAAGGAGCACAAACACTTTTGTTAGTTAGCTAGCTAAGAGTTTTGTTCATTTCATACATGTCTGCCTAAATGAATTTTTGGTGCAGCAGTTTTAAGAGAATATGAATTGGGTTTTGTACTAGACAGGGGTAAGAGCTATTTATGGGCATTTCAAACTGATAACCAGTGACTCCTAGAAATAGAGGCCATGACCAACGAGAAAACAATTATTCTTAAACATCCGAGAGAAATCAGGTTGGCAAATCTTATAGCAAATTTCATCTATAATTTTGTGCTAACGTTTGTCAAGTTCATATATGGTCTCTGAGTTGTTTGTTTTAGTACATAAGTAAGCATGCTTACCATAACAGATGCCTTTACTTTCTTCTATCCATACCCTCAGGCCTCAGCGCCCAACTTAACAATAACTCAAATCGAGAACCAAAGCATGCAAACCCAACTGCAGCAAAACCAAAACGGCTACTTTGTAGACGCAAGTCCCACATCGACTGGGAAGAGTAAACTTCCCCGGTTAGAACATATGGCTCTTAGGACAGCTAGCGAAGATAGCAGGAAGAGGAGAAGATGCTGAACCCATTGCTGAAACTAACAGAAATGTCAGAACAAACTTCATAATTGATCCAACAACAAGACTAGAGAAAAAAAAACAAGTTTGTTAAGTCCAAAATTAGGACAAGAACACATGCACTCACGCAGTCACACCTACATTGATTGTCCTTGAGATTCGCAACTTCTCAAACACCCCAAGACCTGACAGCCCTATCAGAAACAATAAAAACTATAGGAAATCAAAACAAGAACACAAAAGAATTACAGTGATTCAGCGATGTGCTTATCTTCACGTACATCAAAATGATGTTTCTTATTCAAAATCAGAGAATATACAACTTTAGAGTTTCTCTCCCACCTCTCAGAATTCAAAGGATGCTCAAACCAAAGGGTCCTAGAAATAGAAACCCTAATAGAGAACAAATTCCTAATATAACTACAAAGAAGATTCCTAATACAACTACTAAACAAACTCCGAAATCAGTTAGCATTTTCTCAAAACCGAGACAACATCTACCAAGTTCTTCCACTAAACGCTTACATTGTCGGAACTGTCTCCATACATTGAATAAATATGTGAGAATTTCAAAAATAGATGTAGAAGAAGAACTATTGTCAGAATCGCCATCCCCATCATTATCACGTCCGCCAGAATTTGAACCTCCTCCATTGTTCCCATTCCAGTCTGTGTTACCATTACCGATCCCACTGCCACCACTTCCACCAGAGTCGGTTGATAATTCTGCATTCACAGGAAATTTGTGCTTCCAAGATTTGGATTGCAGTGGAGACAATGATAGATTTTCAGGACAACAAGCATTGATTGAGACGTTAGATGGATGACGGAAAAGGATCGATGGAGAACGGGAAAAAGTCCGGGTTGGAAAGTGAATGTTTGCAGCAACATTATGTGCATTTGAGAGATAAGAGAACCTAAGCCGGGATAGAGTCGCCATGCTGGCTCACGAATGTTTTCTTTTCTTCTTTTTCGACAAACAAATTCGGAAGCGAAGGCGGAACCGACCACCTACTTTCTGAGCAACAAGTGGATGTTGAGGCTGTTCACCTACATCCATATAGAATCAATCGGGAAGCAAAACAAATACTATCATGCTAAAATGAAAAAGTGATAGTATCTCTTTTGCTGCGAGGGATGAAGTAATTATGAACTCAAATCCACGAATAGAATCTAAATGCATCTACCTCCAAATTGAATTATAAGGAATCTTTATTCAATTTAAATACTAAACAGTTCTAATTATAATTATGCAATGTTGTATTGGTAAAAAAAAAAAAAAACTAAGATCAACAGCAAAATTCACCTTTGAACGCTCTTAAGAATGCAAGATTAATCATGATCTGTGTTTATCATATTGTAGAGTTCAAATGATTGATGAATCTATTCATACAGAAAAAACCACATTAACGAATTTCGTTACAGATCAAGGAAATTAAGAATTGAACAACAACATAATGAAATTAGGTCCAAAAAATATATCAAAATAATCGCAAAAAAAAAGTACTAAGATTACTGATCCACCTACCTTCTTAATCGTAATTGCTATCTATTCATATAATTTCCAATATAGAACTTGAAGACGAGCGCTCGTCGCTATTTATCTCTCTCCAGAAGCGATAAGACCGACAATTGGTTCTAAGAACCAAACCTTGTTCACACTAACACCATGTGATTGTGGTGTGAAAAATTCAGGCGCGGGTAAAATCTAGAAGATTAGACCCGATTTTTTACTCAATTTTTATGTTTACGTCTCGGACTTTCAATGTTAAATTAATATTTTACGCATATCAAGTTATCAGGAAATGTAAATCAATGGTGGTTTGTTTTTTTTTGAAATATGAATTATGATGTATTTCCTAATAAAAAGACTCAAATCACCTTATTTTATTATAACAACAAGGGTTGTAGTGGGACCGATGCTTAGAGTGTATCTTTTTTCGCATCATAAATTATTTTCTAAAATTATTAAAAAAAATAAAAAATTATTATATAAATTAGTCAATTATAAATTTATCAATGTAATATTACATGTTTAACCTTCTATATATTAATGGCATACATACATGGATCCAAAGCTATATAATATTCTTTTTATTGGGCTTTGAGCCCTTTAACTTTAATTTTGTGTATAATTATTCTACGAATCTTCCGTTTTTCGTTTGGTACTGATCTTACCCTTAATTTGCAATCTCTAGATTTTGCTTTCTATACACACAAAGGGTAAACATGGTATCTTTAAACCTAAAATCATAATTTGTTACTAAGTATCTTGTTTCTGAAGCATATTTATGTACTACTCTTCCTTCTACTATTTTTACATTCATTGAAGCTAATAAGGTTCCAATATGGAGAACTTATATGTTTAATAAGTACAATGCTCTTAAAGATACAGGCACATGGGCTACGGTTCCTCCTCCATATGGTGCAAACATTGTTGGTCGTAAATAGGTTTACAAGGTTAAAACTAATTTTGATGGTTCTTTAGATAAATGCAAATCCTTGTTGCCAAAGGATTTCACCAACAAGAAGAAATTGATTTTGCATAGACTTTCATTCATGTTGCTAAAACAATTACAATTAAGCTAATTTTGTATATGTAGATGATATTCTAATTACCGGCAGTTATCAATCTTTCTGTGATTCTGACATTCAATCTCTAAGTAAGCAGTTCCTTGTCATTGGCTTCAGATCCTGATTTTCATACTAGGATGAAGCATCTTGCTATTGATTTAAATTTCATAAGGGAATTAGTGCAAGGGAAGACAATATCTTTCTTACATTTCTACAGTGAATCAGGTGGCTAATATTTTTACAAAGTCTCTCCATGGTCCATGATTTCAGTCTCTGAAGGACAAGTTGAATGTTTACTTTGCAGCCCAGTTCATCTTGCAGGGGGTAATAAGGGTGCCTAGCACTATGGTTGTTGTTAGTAAACTAGAGTGTGTCTTTAACTTCTTAAATATCTTTCTCTCTATTTATTTATAATAAACCTTATATTAATTATTATTAGTAGTATTATTAAATCTCATATTATTATTTTTTATTTATTTTATTTATCATTTAATTTTCTTTTAATTTTATTTACCTATTAAAACTAATTAGATGACTATATTTGCACTCTAACCTTTAACTAAGTGATAAAGAAAGAACTTCTAAATGTCTGATCAAGTGTCAAGACCTAGGCAAAGGAAAATAACTCTATAACAACCGAATTAACAAGGTAACTACACCAACGCAAGAAGACACTGAAAACATCGTCAACATGGATGTTGAAAGTCAAGCGGTAGATAATTCCAGCAATCCTACCAATACTGACCCAGATTGGCGTCAACCCTATGTCCATTACTTAACAACCAGTGACTTCCCAAATGATAAGTGTCTCGCTTCAAAAGTTATGAATTGATCTTAATCAAAAAGAAAGATAATCCAAAGAGTTATAACATTATCCAGTGGCTTTGGAGACGTTTTTACGATATATATATAACCTCCGAGAAAACACAGGCGATATTAGAAGAGGGTTATGAAGTAATATGTGACAACCACGCTGGCGGGTGCAGTCTCGCGCATATGCTGCTTACCCAGAAATACTTCTGGTCGTACATGCAAAAAAATACAGATTACGTAAAGTAATACACAAAGAAGTGTGTGGCTTTCCAAGAGCATGCTCAAATTCAAAATAGACCATTCAATAAATTGTATCTAGTTTTGAGTCCTTGGTCGTTCGCTAAGCGGGGACTAGATATCGTTGAGTCGTTCCCCCGACAACAGGAGGGATAAGATTTGTACTGGCTGCCCCTGACTACTTTACCAAATGATTTGAAGCAGTAGCTTTAGTGCATGTTGATAGACACGATGTATGAAGATTCCTGTAGAAAAATATTGTCTATAGGTTTGGTATCTCACACGAGTTGGTTTCCAATAACGGAAAACAGTTCGATTCCGGATTGATCAAAAACTTCTGCGAAAATCTAAGTATTCGACACAATTTCTCAGCTCCTTATTACGCTCAAAGCAACGGTAAACAGAAGCAACAAATCGTGTTATCATGGACAACCTCAAGAAAATACTAGAAAAGACGAAGGGTAATTGAGAGAGGAACTTTCAGGAATCATATGGTCTTACCGAACGTTCCCAAAAAGATCAACTGGATTTTCCCCATTTACATTGGTATACGAAACAGAGGCAGTCATACTCACCGAGATGTACTTGAGAACTATCAAGATTCGTGTAGTCGCCTCAAACCGGTTCTCCATCTTTTTTGGCAGTGTCTTGGAAGTTCAGTTAACTCATCGAGCCGATCCGCCTAGCCTCTGAGTCGAGCTGCCAAATGTAGGATTTTTTTCTCCCTAATTTCTTTGTCTTCTGATATTTCCGCCCCATTTTGTGTGGGCTTGGATATTTACGCCATTTTCTTGTACCATTTTTCTTAGCCTAATTCAACAATCCTATAAAAAAGTTCTAGAAGTTTATGGAATACTTGCTGGTAAAATCACATAGAAAAATGTTCTGGAATATTCCAGAGAATCTATAGGATAAATCACCTTAAGTCATGACTTATCCCAAAATAAGGATTGATCCCCAAAGCAAAAACACATAAATACAAGGAATATAAATCTTAAAAGGTATGTAATCTATTTTAAAGACACCTCATATGAAAAATAACTCCCCCTATCCCACTTTTTTCATCAGCAAATATAGGTTGCAGAAGACATCATCATCAACTTGGGTAAGATCATTTTTTGCACAAGGACTACGATGATAATAGCACCTCATACGCTTACTGAAAGGATATCAAATATTATACTTCATTTCTTTTTTGTTTTTTGAAAGATGGTATATTTCCGAATCCATGTGATATACAAAACTCTATAACTACATACTGTCTGAAATTAGATGTAATTTTATAAACTGGTTTTCAAAATAAATTACGTCCATGGACTTTAACATATCTACCTACCGGCATTTGTATGGCCAATGACAACCTTAAAATTTTGTTTGATGTGAAGCATATAACACAAGTTTAAATAGAAGAAGGTCCAACCAAATGAGCTAATTCTTTATTGTATGCCTAATTTTTTATGTGTGGCAGATCATGTCACCTGTGATACATCATGACAAAAATTCATTGTTAATTGGTCAATAAAAATTCCATTTAAAACATAAAAAGTACCATGTAGCCCAAATGTTTCCCAAGAGACGGGCCAGTGTCCAGATTCAAATCCTAGTCTAATGGCAATATGGACCACTGAGCCACTATTGAGTGCTTGGTCTTCTTCCTCTGGCACACAAACCGAATTTAATGGTCGTCCCTTTTCAAAAACAGAACGGAACCGCGTTAACCAACAGTCTTGACTATTGGACTCAGACATCCACATTAAGTGGGCCATCTCTCTTCATACTCTGACGTGTACAGTATATAATTCCGCTTTGGAATTGGGACTTCAAAGGACATTTGCGTCATTTTATCTGACTCTCTTAAAAATCACAGTAGAAAAACCAAACTCCCACTCTTCTTCTTCCTCTCACTCTCTCTCTGTCTATCACACTCTCATCATCTTCACTCTGCAATTCCACCGCTTTTTACTACTTACCGGAAAACCTCAACATTTTCCGGTAAACTTACGTTATGTTATGACGGTGGAATTATAATCATGTATGAATTCTCAGATTCTGAATTTCTTAGATCTTTAAGAATTTAACCTCACTCTCCATCTAATGGCACCATCATCATCATCAAGTGATAACACTGCATTCATAAACACAGAATTATCAAAATCCACATCAATTTTTGGATTAAAACTAGGAGTGGTAATTGGAATTTGTGTTGGAGCAGCAATAGTACTAATCTTATTCTTACTTTCATTATGTATTTGGAAATCTCCTAAGAAAAATTCATCATCATCAAAAAAGAGAAAACAACAATCTTATAACTCTAACGGCAGAGGAGGAGTTGGAATGATAGATCCATCTCCAGTAGTATCTAAAGAGATCAAAGAAATCATAAAACCAGAACAACAAGTACCAGAGATCCAGATTGATATTGGTAAAACAGAACATAGAGTTATATTTTCTGATCAACAACATCGACCTTCATCACATGCTAGTGGTGAGAGTAGATCAACAAATGCTACCGATTCGGTTTCCTTGTCGGGGAATAATGCCGGTGGTAGTGGTGGTGGTGGTTTACCTGAAGTATCATATTTAGGTTGGGGACATTGGTATACATTGAGGGAGCTTGAATTAGCTACTAATGGTTTAGCTGATGAGAATGTTATTGGTGAAGGAGGTTACGGTATCGTTTATCGTGGTCTTTTACCTGATAATACTCTTGTTGCTGTCAAGAATTTGTTAAATAACAGGTATTACTACTACTCAATTTTGCAGTAATTATCATTTTCAACGAATTTTTGTATTATTGTTGTCGAAAAAGTGATAATTAGGTAATTGATTTTGGATTGAGTTGCCGGTGGTTTTTATGATTGATGCCATTAATTGCAATTATAGTTTTGTAATTCATTATGGATTGAATTTGTTTGACTTGTCTGTTGCGACTTGCGAGTTCTTAATTTTGGTTGTTGTTTTTAATTGGTGTTTAAATTGGATACTGAGTTTCTATAATTGGCATTGGTTAAAAAATTTCTGTAATTTGATCTCTATAAATGAATTAAGAAACTGTGATGATGAATTAATGTACGAGGGTGATGAATTCTTAGGGGTCAAGCGGAGAAGGAATTTAAGGTGGAGGTGGAAGTAATTGGCCGTGTTCGACATAAGAATCTAGTCAGATTGCTTGGGTACTGTGTGGAGGGAGCTTACAGGTGTTGATTTCATTTACTTGTTTGGTTTTTTGCTAAATTATGAATCTGTATGAAGTTGACTTTCTTTTTATCTTTCTTCTATTTTGAGATTTCTTACGGTATTATCTGGTTTTACTGATTAGGATGCTTGTATATGAGTATGTGGACAATGGTAATCTCGAACAGTGGCTCCATGGGGATGTAGGGCTAGTCAGTCCTTTAACATGGGATAACCGGATGAACATTATTCTTGGAACAGCGAAAGGGTATGATCATTTGTTTCTGGTAGAAAAAATCTTTTTATGTAGATTTTTCGGGTGGAGTTTAAGCTGATGTAGTTCAACGGATTTCTTTTTCCAGTATTGCTTATCTTCATGAAGGTCTTGAACCAAAAGTTGTTCATCGGGATGTTAAGTCTAGCAATATACTACTTGATCGACAATGGAATCCCAAGGTCTCTGATTTTGGTCTTGCTAAGCTCTTATGCTCGGAAAGCAGTTATGTGACAACTCGTGTCATGGGAACATTTGGGTTAGTATCTGCCTAGTTCATTTTACCACTGCCAATGAATCTGTGATCCCCCATTGCTAACTATTTTACGAATCTTGTAGATATGTAGCTCCTGAATATGCTTGCACGGGTATGCTAAATGAGAGAAGCGATGTCTACAGCTTTGGAATACTTATCATGGAGATAATTACAGGAAGGAGCCCTGTTGATTATAGTCGACCTGCTGGAGAGGTTTATTGCCTTCAGAATTGCATTTTACTTGTTCATGTGTGCAAGAAGCTGATTTTTGTAGGTAACAATGAATTATCAACTTGCAGGTGAATTTGGTTGAGTGGTTAAAAAACATGGTGGGGAGCCGGAAATCTGAGGAAGTAGTGGATCCTAAGTTGCTGGAAAAACCTCCTTCAAAGGCACTCAAACGTGTTCTACTGGTTGCTCTTCGCTGTGTTGATCCTGATGGACAAAAAAGGCCTAAAATGGGACATGTTATCCACATGCTAGAAGCTGATGATTTGCTATTTCGTGACGTGACTCAAGTAAGTTCAAGTAGACATATTTTATTTTTATCTTTTTTGAGTTCCAATCTGATTTTATCGCCAGGAAACACTACTTTAAACATTCTAAAGTGATCACAAAAATTGAAAACACCTCAAAACCCACAGATAAATGAAGCCAGAAAATTTGCTTTGCTTCTTTGCAACTGCAACCTATTAACCTTTTTATATGGCTAGTCTAATGTTCAGCAGGAACGCCGAGTTGGACGAGAGTCTTCTCAATCACATCGTGATAATCGACAACATAATCAAAATGCTACGAAATTGGGTGATAAGAAGTTGGCTGAAACAACTTCTGACACAAGTGAAGGAGAAAGCAGTAGTAGCCGTCACCAACAACTGAAGTGGAGATAAGAAAGAAAAAGTATAATAGGTGACCTCAATTTTTGGCTATATGTTTACGCAATGTTTTTTTTAGCTTTTATTTGTTGTATGCCCGTTATCCATTTCTAGTATAGATTTTTCCCTTTGGATGTATTGTGTACCATAGAAAATTCATTCATCCTCATACAAATAATAATAAGATCACGATATATATTTTACATGTTCTAAATTCCAAACTGAATCTTCTCCTGTATTTGATCCTTTTCCTAGTCTCGCAAGCGCCTTCAAAACCACTTACTGTTGCATTTTGTTGCCATAACCATCATTACTAAATCTTAAACCAGTTCGGATCGTTAACAGGTCACAGTAACGTCACAATAGAAATGTCGCAACCACTGGTTGTCCGGTGATGCCGTCCCAGGTATGTTCAGTTGTCTGTTTGGTTGGATGAAATGAGAGATTTACAGCAAATTAGCATGACAGAACGCAAAAGCTGGAAGTGTAGGGCCTTTGGTTTGAGTTTCACCATCAATGACAGAAAACCCCTAGCTTGGATTTTGGATTCTCCTATACAAACAGATGCAATGCCAACAAATCCCTAAAGCTGTCAATGATTGTAACTGCTGAACCTCCACTTTTCCTATTGTTTTCATTTATCCACTAGCAACCCTCCCCCAGTGATTACTTTTGCAGACATGATATATGGATCGCAGTTTAGGTGCACCATCGGTGGTGACGTGCAGATGGCGCTTGCCTGCACCAGGTCTGCTCAAACAGCGCACTGAAGCCTATCTTCTTCTTTTTTGCTAGTTTTGACTCAGGCTGATCTTAGATGGAGTAAATCAATAAACTAGTAAAGCCATTGACATTATCCATGTGGTAATCATAAATTGGTGTATTAAAGATTGCATCTTGATCTTGTCTTGGTGATAAGCCATTAATAAGATACAATCAATTTGGCAAATTTTAAAATGAGAGAACACCTAGAGTTTAAATCAGCTGATACCAAACATGTTGTCTGTTCAGTGAATGAGCTTGAGTTCACGTGAATTTGTTTAACGGTGGTTGTGAAGTTTTAATGAATTCCTCTTCTTCTTCTTCTTGTTACAGGCTGTATTATTATTTTTGTAGGGTTAGTAATTGAGGAAAAACAAAACTGAAAAACAAAGGGCCATTAAATTCATTTTTTTTTCTTCTTTTCAAACGTTACAAAAGGTGGTGGCTAAAAGAGAAAAATGGTTCAATAATTCTTTATTTTTTATTTTTTTCTGAAGATTCTTTGTAACAAAAAGAAGAATGGCCACTTGGGTTGTGGTGGTGGGACTTGGGGAATTTGAATGGATTGACAAAAACCATTCAATAATCTTTTGTTTGATAGTTTTTTGTTTATTCTTTTCTTTAACTTTTAATTTCCAAAAACAAAAGAAGATTTTGTAGACTGATTCTGGTTCTCTCTTTTTTCTGATTTGAATATTGACATTAGCCTTCTACTAGTATTCCGTTTTGTTTGACATCCATTTTCTCCTCTTCTATACGGCCAACATTAAGTATGTACATGTAGTGGGACAATATGACAATGGCAGTATGGCACCACGACTTTTAGTTCAAAAGTGTAAATTGTATACCGTAAGCAACATGAAATGGTAATGTTGAACAGATGTGTATTTCACACTTGTTTGCAAGTTGCAACCGCTGAAGAGGTATACGGGGCAGAGCCAGAAATCTTGCTTTGGGGATGTAAGGTCTTGCCAGGAATGCAATTAAGCAGTAATTGGTTGGAAGCCCAATTTTTTTTAAAAAAGTGTAAGCTTGGGAGCCAGCTGGGCGAGGAGGTATGCAACTGCATACTCATGCTTTAAGTTGGCTCCCCCTATTGTCCAATTCACTTTTAGGATTTAGGATACTGATGCTTCAACAGTAAGCAGCAACAAGCGTAAGACACTTGACGTGAGTACCCAGTCGAGGTTGTTGGGCCCGTCAAGAAGAGCTAGGGGAGTGTTTAACACTTGACGTGAGTACCCAGTCGAGGTTGTTGGGCCCGTCAAGAAGAGCTAGGGGAGTGTTTATGCCAAAAAATCTTTTCGACTAAACAACCAATCAAATTCTTGGATACAATTTACATAACT
>JAJJMC010024260.1:371488-448370 GCA_023531435.1 Papaver californicum
TCATGCAATTCATCGCTCAGATGTCAGGAAACGTCTCGTGTCTTTTTAAAATTTGATATCTTTAATAGTGATCCTGTGTTTCTCGTCTTTTTTAATCTGGTTGCTTCTTAACTTGATCTTCTTCCACGTGTCATGCTTCTTTAATTTACTAACAGGGAGGTGGTATCAAAACATTGCAGAAGTGATGTGGTATCAAAAACAATGCATAAAGGGATGACTTTGATAACTCCAAAAGCCATCAAATATGAGTAGCCTCAACCGTAGTCCCAAAAAATTCCTCCTTTCTATGGTCAATTTTTTGGATCTCACAAACATTTGCTCACAAGTTCCTACGAATCCCCTAGTACATTTCAGGAGTGAAGGACAAAAAATAGTTCGGTTCAATATTCAACCTTGGGATTTTGTTAAATAAGGGAATGTATATATTAACGAGCTAGAACGAGTCACTTAACAAAAAAATCCCAAAACCATTGTTTTTGAACACATTTTAACAACAAATCAGTTTTTTTTGGATAATTTAGAAAAATTGGGTGAAATAGGAAAATTTGGGGTCATATCACTTACTCTCTCCTTTCAACAATAGATGACCTAGTTCAAATTTACACAATTTTTAAGACAAAGAGGAAAGATAAGTGTTTTTAAGTATTTTTATAATTATATCATTTTGAATAATAATTAGTAAAATTTAGAAATGATTTTTCTTTCACACTTAATTTTTATACCATTGAAAAACATTTTAAAACACTTATTTAACAAATATAAATATGACTATCAGTTTATACATATTTATTATATTAACAATTATTAATTAAAATGGTAGTTTTAGATAATCCCCTTGTTTAATGATATATATCACATATTAGTGGGATAAAATTTAAAAATAAATAGATCATCTATTTTTGGACAGAAGGAATATTATTTATAGGTCATTCTCATACATTAAGGTCCCAAAATAAGTTTTAATTTACTGGGACAAATTTTGGATTACAGAAGCCATGTGGGAGACAAAATTTAAGTAATAGTACATGTTTAATGATATAATCCCCTTATTTAATGATAAATAACACGTATTAGTGAGATAAAATTTAAAAATAAATAGGTCATTTATTTTTGTAAAAGTGCATGCAGTGGGACAATATGAGTATGCCGATGACAGTATGGCAAAACGACTTTTAAATGAAAAGTGTAAGCAACATGAAATGGTAATGTTTCAGTTTCAGTTTCAGTTTCACATTTGTTGCTTGCCACCGAGGGAGAGGTGCATGTTGGGATTTTTGGATGTCAATTCATCAATGGTTGTACGATGGCGATTCTAGGATTGTTGGTTTAATGTACATGTTAACGATGTACAAACGGTGACGGTGGAATACATATCCCTAGTTTGAGTGTAGTCGGTTTAGGAAAACAGTTTTCTATGTAACTTTACTTCTCAATGTGAAACACCCTAAAATCCCCCCGGAAATAATAAACAATTCGGGAAACTTTTATTTTCCCCACGGAAAGTATTTTCCTACGAGTAATAAAAAAAGAACGTTTCCAATTCAAACACGTGTACCTTATCACCCACTAACAACGACTCTTTTGGGTTTTTGTCGTTTAGTTCCAAGTCATAGTCCAATGAGACGTGTTTGGTTCTTATCTCTAATTCCAACTATGCTATATAAGTTTTCACTACACTTGTGATACATCAAAACTACATAAGGTAATATGAGTCATACTGTTTTTCTTTAAATCAAGCTCAATAAAGATGTTTGAAGAAGAAAAAAAAAAGCTCAATGACAATATTTATATTTTGTGTTGAGAGAGATTTGGTCAATGGTATCATCATCTAATAACTTTATCGTTATACTATAACAACATAAAAATTATATGAATAGAATAATTTTGTCTAAAAAATATGCATAAGTCGATCGCTTAATTACCTCTATTGTAATGAAGTTATTTGATCTGTTAAGTTAGAATATTAATGGCAAACTAATTTACACTTCATATATACATAATTTTATCCATCTCTTAAACAAATTAGATATTTGCACAAAGAGAATTAATAAAAAAAAACCGACAAATAGATTTCATATCTGATGATAATAATACAAATCGAATTATTTTACACCTAAAAAAAGATCTTTTTCTTAAAAGACTTTTTTAAAATATAATACTAGTTAGGAAATTATGTTTTAGTGAGACTCGACTTTCACAGCCAACGACCAGATTTATCTACACAAAAACAAACTCGTGATTTTTCTTTGTGTTAACATTTTTGTTATATGGTATCTAGGTTAGATCAAATTATTGGGTGTTGAGTGCTGGCATCGCAAACCCATAAATGATAAAGCATTATAAATTCTTATCTATGTATAGAAGTTTCAAATTAAAAAGTTGTTTGATAGGGTGTTTGGATATCAGAGGAAGAAGTCAGAAGCAATAACATTTTGCTTCACAAAAAATTAACATTTTTGCTTCTAGAAGTCATTCTGAAATTACATACCCAAACTAACTTCTGACTTTTTTGCTTCTAAACACCATATGAATATCTTAAGTAAAAGTGTTTCTACTTCTCCAGAAGCAGAAATTAATCCCAAAAGTCAAAAATAAAAACATTTTGGTTCAGAAGAAGTTAACTTTTCAAAAAATCATTATGTAATTGTATACCCTAACTTGCTTTTGACGTTTTTACTTCCAAAAACCGAAAAAACAACTTCTTAAATAATATCCAAATAGGCTATAAGTCACATCCTCACCCTTCTAATCCCTAAAAACCTCCTCCATCCGAATCCTCTTAGCCGTCAGATTAGTTGACTTAGAATGAGTTTCTTCAATGAAACGCGTCCAACATCTAAATATGATAGACCAGTGATACATTTAAATAATCTATTGGAAAATAAAAAAAAAGCGATTCAACGCTCCTATGAAGCTTCATTTAGGGTTTCCAATTACGTTCACGCGTTCTCTGCAACTGAAAATATCTCCTTTGTTATTACCGATTCAGGTACATATCATACCTGTACTTTTCCTTATTACTATTATACTACTCATATTATCCCTCTTTTCTCAATTCTTAAGAGTTTCCTTTTATTGACTTTATAAATTTTTTGATTAGCTTTGAAAAACAAATTGTTTGTAGTCTTGAAGAAGAAAAAGAAGAGCGAATTGATTTTCTGGGTTCGTGAAGATCGGAGGAGAAATTACTTGAATTTGTGTTTGGCTGTCTGTTCGATTAGTAATATGTAAGATTTTTCATTCGATTTTTTTTTTAGTTTTTGACTTGTTGTTTGACTTGTGTATAGTAGATCTAGTTGATTTATTTAAGGTGTTGAGAAAGAATTTCGATTATTTGTTAGGTTTTTTAAGTTGAATTTTTCATGTTGTATGATTGTAATTGTAATTGATGATGATTATATATGAAAGTTCTGTTTGATTTGGTCATGTTGTTCAGTTTTTAGTTCAGATCCATGATTTATTTGTTGTTTGTAACAGTTTTGCTTGTGAAATTCAGATATTATCAATGGCATGAGCTTGAAATTGAATGAGTAGTTTGGATTTTGGTTAAGATAACATGTTTGATGTGATAGAAATCATATACAAAATGTTGATTCAGCTTTTATTTTGTTGATTTCTTTGTTTTTCTTGTTATGTTGAGCTTCTAGATCATAAGTTTACCAGCTTCAATTAGGAGTTAGGAAGGAATATGATGTAATTGATTTTTGGGTAGGTTGTTTGATGCTTGATCTATTTAAAATTCCGGCTTTATTGGTTAGATCTTCTGTGGTTTTTATCCAGCTTGACTATGAGCCGGATTATTGCTAATAGCTACTACTGAAGAATAGAGGATGATCAACTTTGGGAAGGTTATGTTTGTATTTTTGGTGATTTCTGATGCAAAAAAGGGAAGAATGCAAGCTCAGATTGGCCTTTGATTTATACCCTATGAAGCTCGTCTAATGTCTATTAAGAATATTTTCATGCGTTTAGATGTTCAATAGAGATCAGACTGCTTGCTTGATTGCTTAATTGGATGTATGTTGAGTAGTTTCTCTTAAGATTGGCAGTGGTTACAACACCATATCTTATTGCTTGAAATGCTTTAAAGTTGTTCTGTTACTTTGTGTTGATCACCGTATCTGTCTACAGAGTATACTGTCTTTATGTGTTGCATATATATTGTGAGAAGTTGAAAACTATACTAGTGTGCTACGCTGTCTATCTTTCACTGAAAATCTGCTTTGCTCTATTTGCAGATACATAGAGATGAGTCTTCCACATGATGGGCACAGGCCTTCCTTCTTCCCTTTCGGAAACCCCTTCCGTATGATTTTTCCCAAGGATACATACCTCTCACCAAGAATTCTTGAGCTCTTGAATTCGTTTGAGGAAACCTTGGCCAAAAGGCTAAGGACGCTCCATGTGAAGGACAGAAGCGAAGTCCTTAGTTTGGCATGGATGAGATCAGCAATGGAGTCACTATGTGAAACACATACAGACATCAAATCCCTTATCACTGAGCTGAAGTTCCCCGTCTCTGACTGGGAAGACAAGTGGATGGATGTTTACCTAGACAGCAGTGTAAGTGTGTTGGATATTTGCATTGCTTTTAGCTCTGAGATTTCTCGACTTAACCAGAGCCAACTCTTACTTCAATGCGTTCGCCATGTATTGGATGTTTCAAGTGATTTTCCTTCCTCAGAAAAGCTTTTGAGGAGTCATAATTCCCTCGATGATTGGAAGCTGCAGATAAGTTCAAAGAATCAGAAACTTGAGAACTGTTCCCTGATCTTGAATAAGCTCACCGGTTCTCTGTATTTAGGTAAGGCTAAGACTTCTGCCAAAGGGAAAGTGCTGATGCGCGCAATGTACGGGGTTATGGTCCAGACAATTTTTGTCTGTGGTGTTTTCTCAGCTGGTTTCTCCGGGTCTGAGAAGGCGTTGATTGACTTGCAAGTTTCTGACAAGTTTTTGTGGGCAGAAGCTTTTAACGGGTTGCAGCTAGATGTAAATGGAGAGGTTAGGGATCTGTTTCGTCATGGACGTAAAACAGTGTTGAAGGATTTAGAGGCAGTCGACTCATGTGTCAAGAAGTTACAACCCTTGACTAGTGCTGGTGCAGATCAACCTGATGCCGAGAAGTTGAAGAGCTCTGTCTTGGATTTTGGAAGTAGTTCTGATAATTTTACTGCAGGACTAGACATTCTTGCAAAAGAAGTTGAAAACTTTTTCCAGATTGTTTTATCCGGTCGTGATGCATTGCTATGTAATCTGAGAGTCAGCGATGTTAAGTCGAAGAAACAAAAAAAAGGGCAGTACACGTAGTGACTAGTGAGATGTTGATCTAGTGAAAAGACACATAGCTTTGTATACGAATACAAAAATTTATATCTTTTGCGGCTTGACTGATGGAAGATGAAGATCTTGCATTTGGGTATTGTGTGCACTCAGTCTGTTCTTGTTTGTCGGCCTCTTAATATTGTAAGTCCAAGTGGTAATGTATAAATAGTGTGTTCTTATGTGTATGGGGTTTGTAATCTTAATTTATTGGAATATTTGAACCATTTGAATCTTTTTCCTTTCTTTTAATCTAATGATGTTACCATTATCTGAATCTCTTTTGTTCTACCCTTCTGAATGACAAGGCCAAGCTATTTAATGGAGAGGAGGATTATAGATTTTTCCTCGGAACTGTTGTGCAAGTGTGGATTAAGCCTTTTATTCAAGAAAGAGTTCTGTTGTACTTTCATCCACCATCTTAAGTTGATTGCTGTTTCTTCTCTGGGATGGTTCTAGCTGTGTATGTGTTTCTGGAAAGCATGGCTCACCTCCACCATTCAATTTGGCTACCTTCCCATCTTCGCAGGTACCTTTGTTCAAGATGGACAGGTTTCTAAGGATGTTCAGGACAGTCATCGATGGAAAGAAAAAATTCAACTGTGATTCGTGCCGGAACCTGGATTGTTGACTTCTGAAGACCTATATCTACCTTGGAGTATAAAGGTTTTATTTCTCTTACAGAAATCTTCTAGTTCCTACTCCCATAGAAAATATCAGGTCCCAGTGTTTCTACTTAGGATTTTGGTCTTGTTCAAGTACAATGCAGCTTCTTCTCGTGAAAGCAAAGCTGCAAAGTCTTGTGTCTTCGCAGAGTCTGGAAGACCTCATTAACCTTTCGTATACGGCATAGGGATAGTCCTTGCCGATCCGCTACAGTAGTACAATTGTACCTCAGGCAATTGTTACCCAGAAAACTCAAAGTACTAGCTGTATAAACTGTAGGCACCAACCTATCTTTGCGCACATTCACTGGATGCTAAAAAGATACCTGCAATTACTTCGCCTTCCGTAAATCCGTGAACTTGTCATGTGAATCGTGTTCTCTGCCTTTCTTTATGAGACCATGACCCTTTCAAAAACTGTTGCTAAGTGCTTGTTTCTCAAGTAATACATTGTCTGTGTTTCACCATTAATGTAAACTGCCAGGTGGAATGTAGATTAATGGAAGAGTTTTAGATTGTGTGATCTTCAACAACCTTCCGTGAGTTTTAGATAAAGAATGAAAAACAAAGATGAGAATCCCTTTTGTTTCACGGATTTATGAAGGCTTTTTTGGTGAAAAAGAGAAAATCTAATGCTAAATGCAACAGACCCCTTCATTACAAAACACTTGCGTTGTTCAGTTCTTAACTTCAAAATTTGATTCTGGGTTTTTCTTACTGGAATCTTGAGAGTTAATAAAATGTCAGGAAAATCTTGTTTTGGTTCAGGAGATTGTGATTTTAATATTAAAGGAGTTCTTAGTCATGGTGGTCGTTATGTTCAGTACAATGTTCATGGGAACTTATTTGAAATCCCTAATAAGTATATTGGTCCTATCAAACCTGTTGGTAGAGGAGCTTATGGCATTGTCTGGTAAGGATATTACGATTTCTCGGTTATTCTTGTAAGAAAATTACGATTAGTAAAAGCTTTCCAGTTTAAGATTCTAGCTCAAGGTTTTGAAGCTTGAGGGGGTTATAGATTTTTGGGAAGTTATGAAGTTCTGTTTTTTATTTTTGACAACACTCTCCTGGTGGATGGATAATACCGTAGTGCATAGTGTTAGTTATCCGGATCGAAGCTTCACCATTGCGTAAAACTTCCGGATAACTTATCCCTTTCCTGACCTGCATATCTTTGCTCTTCTTTTCAATTTCTACTTTGTGCTAGTATTTTGCATACCGGCGTCAGCAGTGTTTTTCTAGTTCAATGAGATTAAATTTCTTTTCTTTCTTTTTGTGTAGTTCTGCTGTGAATTCAGACACGCATGAAGACGTTGCGATTAAGAAGATTGGCAATGCATTTGACAACATGATAGATGCCAAAAAGACACTGAGAGAAATCAAGCTTCTACGCCACATGGATCACGAAAATGTAAGTTTAGTCGCCTTAAATTGTTTCGTATCGAGCATATATATGTAATGCAATGTATTATATCCTGTGTTATTTGTTGTCTCGCTGAACAATCATTGAGTGTTACAACTGTAGTAGTGATGAGAACGATTTCTTTGTGTTTCTCTTGCCAATTTCTTTAGATAAACTCAATACATAGTAGCTTTATGTTGTTTTCTTAGATATACGTGAACTTGATACGGTTCTCCACAATAGACTGGTGTGGCTTCTCAGGTTTTTTACTCGGATGCAGGTTGTTGCAATTAAAGACATAATACGGCCTCCTAAGAGGGAGACCTTCAACGATGTGTACGTCGTTTATGAGTTAATGGAAACTGATCTTTATCATCTTATACACTCCAATCATCCATTAACCGATGACCATTGTCAGGTATGACTTTTACCTTGTTTAGGGGCTTGAGGACATCATCCTTATCACCTTCTAATATCAGAAACCTTAATCTATGTATTCACCGTTGTTATACGAGCATTAAAGAAGTGGTTTTCGTTGTATTGCTCTCATTTCTCTCCAGATCATTTTGTAATCAACTTGTGTTATGATATCACTTCCTTTATGAGGTGTGACAGATTTGTTTTGGAATTTCTGCAGTACTTCCTGTATCAGTTGTTAAAAGGACTGAAATATGTACACTCGGCACATGTTTTGCATCGTGATCTTAAACCAAGTAATTTGCTCTTAAATGCAAGTTGTGAACTGAAGATTGGAGACTTTGGACTAGCTAGGACAACATCTGAAACGGATATGATGACGGAATATGTTGTCCCTCGCTGGTACCGTGCACCAGAGTTGCTCCTCAATTGTTCAGAGTACACTGCAGCAATCGATATTTGGTCTGCAGGTTGCATACTTGGTGAAATTATGACTCGAGAACCCCTCTTCCCGGGTAAAGATTATGTTCATCAGCTGAGACTCATCACTGAGGTATGATTTTCTTATCCTACTGTTACTTGCTGCTATTCCACCACTAAATATTTGTTGAACTTTGAATGTAATAAAGTATGGCAAGCCGTGATTTATTTTTCAAGCTATTGGGATCGCCGGAAGTATCAAGTCTTGGATTTCTCCGAAGTGATAATGCTAGAAGATATGTTAAGCAATTCCCACAGTATCCAAGGCAGCAGTTCTCATCAAGGTTTCCTAACAAGCCAGCAGCAGCAATCGATTTGCTTGAAAAAATGCTCGTCTTTGATCCAAACAAGCGGATTACAGGTATATTTTTTTTCATAATTTACTTCTGATTTGTCTACTAGAGCACCATAAGTCGATAGAACTGTAATCTTATTCCTTGTACTATCTGCAGCTGAAGAGGCACTGTGCCACCCATATTTGGCACCTCTTCATGTGGTCAATGACGAACCCATTTGTTCTAGTCCTTTCAGTTTTAATTTCGATCAACCGTCGTTGACTGAAGAGATTATCAAGGAGCTCATTTGGAAAGAATCTGTGAAGTTCAATCCAGACACATCCCATTAGAACTAACCTAAGTTCGATTATATATGTTATCTTCAGTGTGTAGAAAGATATTCAGTAATCTGTTCCCATAACATCTTGTATTATATATATCCTGCAAGATATGGATATTGGGTGCAAACTTGCTCTGGATATTATTCAACTTTACTGCAACTCTCACTATGATCCAGAAAAGATCAATATAGCGACAACCTCTGAAGTTTTATATTAGCTCAGGTTCTTACATGTGCTAATAATCTGCAACCTAGTAGAGGTTTCTCTTAGCCTCAGACTTATAGACTACATGTTCTCGTTAAGGAACCGAGACTGCATAAAGTCGTAAGACTCGAATAATTATCTGAATTTTATGCATTTGAAGTAAAATGTATGAATCTCTACAGAATTGTTTTCATTTCTTTTTAGATATATTGATCTGTGTTTTATATTGTAATTCAAATTTCCGAAACCGTTTATGTTGCACTCGAGTCAAGAGGTATGATGTCTCGCTCAAAATAGAATACTAGTTGGTAAGGTTGCCGGCGTACTAGCAAAATATTAGGAATCTGAACAACTTCTTGTGCAGCACTGGCGTACTTACTCTGACAGCACTTGCCCGACTGATGCAATCTGCTGCGCAAGCCACAAACTCGACCTCCACTTCTTAGAACCTAAGTTAAAACCCCCCATTATCTTCGTTCACAACTTATGATGTCTAACTAGCTTGTATAAGATTGGATCTAAATTATCTTTAATGTCGAAAAAAAGAAAAAAATTTAGACCATTTCTCGATTTGTGCGTGTCATCCTTGCGCAGGGGCCATGCTAATCTTCTCTGTATCGTTCCAATTTTATCGGATGCCCCCGGAGGGACAGGCTTAAAAGGAAGCTTTCAGCATATAAACAGACCCTTCGGTTACCAACTGAGGGGCTTGGGACTAAACTATCTTGAATCTGCCAAACTCTCGAGTCTCAATTTATTGGTTGGCATCAAGGGAGCGAAACTCACTAGTCACAACTTATCTTTCTTTTATCAAAAATGAAAATCTCTGTATCTTTCTCTGGTTAATATAATATCTTCAATTGTGTAAGAAGCTAAACTCCCTGGTGTTAGAACGACATCTTCATCACATTCTGGCATCAACAGGGTTTGTAAATTCGACAGTGAAAAGATTCTTGTTGGAAGTTTCAGGAGTTTCACCTTATTCATATAACAGAGATACTACTATTTTGAAGGATCAGAGTTATGAGATTCGAGCAGTGTGGTGGTCCATCAAGTATTTTTATTTTGAAGTGAAGTTTCAGGGCTTGGTATGTCTCAATATATGTTGATTCTCTTGGAATTGGATGGGTTCTCATGATCACTCGGCGTGTTTTGTTTTGAGTCTTCAACGCAGATATGTTTAATGGAAGTTGCTGAACCTAACTTAATCATCATTCATTGTCGAGGGTCATTTACAAAACATATGTACCCAAATATTCATGTTAAATCAACACTTTCATTTAACC
Source organism: Papaver californicum (assembly GCA_023531435.1). Classification (NCBI taxonomy): domain Eukaryota; kingdom Viridiplantae; phylum Streptophyta; class Magnoliopsida; order Ranunculales; family Papaveraceae; genus Papaver; species Papaver californicum. Next base: position 381,881 of record JAJJMC010024260.1, read on the forward strand.
TCATGGTCGAAGAGATATATTTAACTGGCAACGAAGGCACATTATTTTGAGACACTAACCAACGCAGTTGCATCGCGCGTACGTCCTTGCTAGTGGGAATGAGAAAAAGTGTCTAAAAGTTTATTTAGGTCAAAAATAGGGTGGGAGATTCTCGGTGCTCATATAATGAATGTACCACCTCATCCAAAAAAAAGAGAGAGAATAGACGGGTGCTGGCGGTGGTCGTGGGAAACGTGGCAACCTCTGCTAAGAAGATGAAAATCTCACTTTCTCATACGTGTAACGTTTGTGATTGATTCAAAAAAAAAAAGAAGATTAAAAAACTATAACCTTTACGTTCTTTTTTGATAGGGTAAAGTACTGGTCCTAGACTACATCCAAACTCTTTGAATGAGAATTTATTTGGCAGTTACGGGATTTGAACCCTATTTTTGAAATGAAAGGGAGCATAACTTTTGTGTTAATAATGTCTCATTTTGATATCTCATCCTAATTAATTTATACCTACCTGGCTAATTTGAGGTTTTTCAATTATGTGCCTAGATGAGGATGATAAGAAATGTCTAGAAAAGGTAAAATTACTAAATTATTTTTATATTTTATTAACAGGTTTTTTTTTCTTGTCCATCTTTTATTTTGTTTATTTTTTTTTAAAACTAAAATATTCGATGATTATTTTTTCAATAACCGGTCTATAAATCAACTAATCGGTTATTTTTCTATATAACGACCATGGTAAAACGATTTAAACAAACCGCACTGAAATATATTGCAACTGATCAAGAAATTGTGAAAATGATTCGATTTGCATAAAATAAATAAATAATAAAATTGAGCAATTGAAACCAGCTATTGAAGACGAAAAAAAAGCTTTGAGCACAATACAAGGAGAAGAAATGACAAGAATCATATACTTTTTTATCAACCCGTTCATCTTAATTACGGTTTTGGTTCAAACATAACTCAAAAATTAAAAATTTAAAAAGTAGGTTTTTGTATTTAACCAGGATCAGCCTATGTGAATGTTTATATTGGATGATTCCTTACTTAATCGGTCGATATACACATACACGTCGACCTATTACTTTTGATGTTCTTTGTGGTTTAAGAACATGAACTCATAATCGGTCGGTCGATGTAGATATTCATATAGACCGATTGTGGTCAAAGAAAATGACAATGTTTTTATTATCCCCCCCCCCCTACCTGAATCAGACGTCATTCGATGTGAATGTCTATATCAACCAATTTTAAAGTTGTGATTTTTAAAATATCAAGAGGTTAATTGTTCGATATAGTTGTTCATATCAACCGATTGTAACTTTGGGCAATGCATATATTTTTTGGATGTTTTTTAGGCTATAATCAGTTGATATGAATAACGATATCGACCGATTATAGAATGTAAATATTTACAATCAGTGGTTGTGGACATATCGTGATGACCGATTGTATACTTAGAATTCTAAAATTACTTGAATTTGGTTGTTGTTTGTTTTATATCAGTATATGCTCTAGGAAGAAGGGAAAATAAAAGGTTTTGAAAAAAAGATCGAAGAAGAAACATGATCTTGCTTATCCTCCCAGTTTGGGACCTTGTAGGGAAAACGGTCAAAATCTAGGGGCTAAGCACATTAGGGGGTTGATAGATGGATATGGATTGGTTTCCATCAATTAACCAACTCGCGTGGAGCAACGAAGAGAAGAAAAAGATGATGATGAACAAAAAGAATAAAAACCTGATAGAGAACAAAGCAGAAAAAAAATGAAACTGAAGCCGAAGAAGAATGAGACAAAGTAAAACAACAAGGAGGTAAAGCTAAAGCCAAAGATGCAAATGCACCGAGAAATAAGAAAGGGGGATACTTTCTAGCCCCTGAGTTAATGCTACGTCGCGGCATTGAAAATCTTCCTTATGGGTTATCCAGTGATAGAGAACAATTGTTATAGAGGTACAAACACACTTGAGCTGCTACCGTCTATGCAACCATAGTAATTATCTCAACCTTATGTTGCTACATCTCGAACTTTTATTTAGACTATCATGTATTATCTGTCTAATGTTAGTGTTTTGAGTATTGTTTACCAGTATATTTTTTAGGATCATACCAAGCAACGCCATGCGTTTTCTTAAACACCAATCACCAATGAGTAAAATAAAAAAACGTCATATGTCTAGAGAAGCCCTAAGTCTCCAAGATCATAGATGATTCGGGCGGTAAAGAATTCAGTGGTTGGATATGACCATCCTCTTATTTCTTCCTTCTGCAAGAGATATTGCGGGCAAACAGATGCTATGCATATGCCGTTTGGAGAAATGACAATAACTCCATATGATATGCAGTTGATCACAGGTCTCAACATAAGAGGCAAAGCCGTGAGGGGGCCAGCTGCGTGAGTGATGTTACTTCTTCTTCTTCACCATCACTTGCTTATCTTCTTCACCATCACTTTACCATTGAACTTACCTGGGACGAATGGAGTTGGAGATGATTATAGAGCACCGAATTCGATCTTCAAAACAATATCCTAAAAACACAAACAAAGAAGAATAAAAACGAATCTGAAAATTTTGGAAAGTGAATTGGTTTTAGAAGAATGGGTACGAATAGAATATATATAAATTACATTATAACACTCGCACGTAAATGGATCAGAGAAAAAAAAAATTGGTCCAAAAACACGATTTTAAACTAGCGGGTATATGGGTTAGATGGGTGACCAGATCCTCTAAATTACATTATCTAATAATTCCTATTAGTATTACACTAAAACTAATTTGATATATATAGTTTTCATCAAAAAGTAGAAAATAATATAAAAAAATAATAAACTTTTATAAATCTCATATTTTTTATAATCTAAAATATTTCGTTTCTATACCTATATAGTTTGGACGAGTGAGTATCAAGTTAGCAAGACCCATTATAAAAAATTTCGAATGCATGGAACTTGAATTTGGGTAAGATACGAAATATTAGTCTAAAACTTTTGTTACTCAACGAATAGAATACGTACACGTTAGCATTAGATTGTGATTTGCGAACATCACACACGCGAGGGAGGGGGTCAACTTGTTTGTCCGTCTCTGTCTTCTTACAACTCTTTGTTAGTGTTAGAAACACGTCATCCCATTTTATCACGTTTTCATTCCCTTTCACATCTATCCTAATTACGAAAAAGAGTGATTCTAGATTGATCCAACAAAATTCCGTGAGAAAATCCGATAATATTTGAAAAACGATTATAAAGATAGGCAATAGGCCAAAGTAATTTCTAATATTTTTTTTCAAACACGATTTTCTCGATACACATTTAGTTTTTTAAAACAGGGATGTAAATTTTTTTTTATCCATATTAAGGGTGTAAAATGGGCTTATGAGATTATTTTGCACCAATAAAAGATCAAAATTTAAAATATTAGACTTGAGAGCCGGCTGAATTGGGTGTACAGCTACACACCCATGTTCTAAACTGGCTCTGGCCCTGGATTACTCTCCTGAATAACTCTCTGTCAATCTAACATTTTTGTATCCTTAAAGGCAAAGTCAATAAACACAACACAAGTTGCAACTTACGATCCAGTAATTAACGAGATGATAAAATTATTAGATGTTAATGCTGATGTTGTTTACATGAATATGAATTATAATAATTTAACTGTGTCGTTTTTGGTGAAATTATATATATTCTTACATATTTAACAGAGCCTGTTAAACTAGTTTTTTTTTCTTATTAGTATCGTGCAAAATATTTCACTTTTATCATTTCTCTGTCATTTAATAGTGCCGATACCAAAATAAATAAACAAATTATTTTTCATCAACCAGAAAAATCTTTTATTTATCATTTCCCTGGCACTTAATAACGCTGGTACAACAATAAGTAAATAAATTATTTTTCACCAACCGACAAAAATCTTGTTGCAAATTTAAGGGCAAGATTAATCACTAATTTGTAATTGTGAAACTAAATAATCCACAACATTAGCACCCTAAATCAAATGACATAAACAAAAACATTTAAGTGAAGAAACCAAATATTTTTCCTAAGTGGATGTAGAAATATTAGCAAATATTCTAACATTTTAGATGGGTTATTTTGTCATACCCAAAAAAATAACACCCAAAATAAATGTCATTCAAAGAGATTTCTGATGGGGCAAAAACTCTAAATGCCGAAAACTTTTATCCAAAAGTTTAGAAGAAATTGTGTAAGCCAATGCACAAAGGATTAGGATTCAGGATTTTCACCTGCCAAATATGACTATGTTAGCAAAGGTGGCGTGGAGGTTGTTTAATGAACCCAATTTCTTATGGGCTTCTTTCTTGAAATCAAAAAATTTCAAGAGGAAATCCTTATTAAGAGTCAAACCATCCCGTACTAGTTCATGGATCTGGAAATGTGTAAATAAAGGTCTAAATCTAGTTAATCATAACAATATTTGGGAAGCTAATAATATATGAGAGGATAATTGGATCCCAAACATCTATGATAATTTGTCTCAGTTCCGCAATAACTTTAACAACCATTTAACACTTGTTGCCGATCTGATGGATTCAGACAACAAAAAGTGGAACATATCATTTATGAATTTTTTATTTATCGTTTCCACCTCTATAGTATTACTAATATTAACATATCCACTGGTACAACCAATAATAACTTCAGGAATAATAAAGTTAGATGGCTATTAATAATTTCTGGAGAATTTACAGTCATATACATATATAATAAACTGAACTGGCTTGGAATCCGCTAATCTCAATATCCACGATAGCTTTTGGAAGTTAGAAGCTTTCCAAAGAAATTGTTCTTCTGGAAATGTTTGCAGAATGTTCAGGATTTAGACATTATTAAAGATATCTCTCATTTTTGTTACTTTTGGTTGCGAAGATAACTAATCTATAAAACATCTCTTTTTCCACTGCTATTTTTCCAAAATCATTGTGGCTGTTACCTCTCAATCCTAGCCATCTTGAGCTTAACCCATCTGACTGGTTTATTGGCATATGCAACTCTTGGATATCGAAACCTAATTTATCTTTATCTTTTGAAATAGCTATAACTAAAATGTGGTATATCTGAAGAAAAAAAAGATGTGTAAAAGTCTTTCAAGGGAAACAAAATCCTCCACTTCACATCGGTTTGGATATCCAAAGATATCTGCAATACTGACTAAAACAAATACCATCATCAAGCAGAGTCCAACGAACCCAAGGAAAAAGAAGATACATGGCTCATATCAGAATCAAGAAATCTTAAAATAAATGTTGATACAACATGGGTATTTAAAGACTCCCTTTCTGGTTATTTACTAATCCTCAAAAATGATGCACGCAGCTTTGGCTGAGCAAGAACAAAACTATCTTCAGCAGACAATCCAGAAGAAGCAGAAGCTATAGGACTCCTACAGGAAATAAAATGGGTTAAGGAGGAAAAGATGAATAACTTCAACATTAAAGGAGACTACAGGAACCTGATTGATGTTTTGAATGTGAGGACCGTAATTATATCTTGACAAACTAAGGATATTTTTGAAGAAACATAAAGGCATGTTGATTAATGCAAAAACTTTTTAGGTTTTACTTAGGAAGGAAGCAGGGAACCCTTTCTATTTGCATTAGGAAAAATATTGAAGTAAATAGATCAAATATCATGAGTAAAATCAGATATCCTCCATATTATACAGCTGTAATGTTCTTGTAACAAACTTTGTTAACAATTTAAGTTAGCCTTTTAATGAATTTTCTAGTTTATAAAAAAATAAAAAATAAAAAATACTAATAATTATTACAGTAAAAAATACACCAAATGATAATCTTGGAAAAAAAATCAAGAAAGCTAAAGCAACCCAGAAGGCATAATTATACCTCTCAAAAACAAGGGTAAGTAGTCGGCCTAACCCATTGGCTTTATCCAGCTTATAGTATCAGGAAAGGATTAAATTTAAGGCACTGACCTCCGAGTGAATGCTAGTAGAAGTGTTATAGCCGAAGGTCGATTGAAAATCCTTTCTCTCACTTATCCGGCGATTGAAAACCCCAAACACTAAAACTTCTTTCTGCTCAGATATGCTCATTTGGGAGCAGATCTGAGAAGAATTAAACCTTTCTAATCATCTTCTTGTTCTTTTCTTCTTCAACATCTTCGAATCTCTTTAGTTTTCAAGTTTTTTCGTTTTTAATTTTAGATCCGGTTAAGTTTTAGTTTCTCTTTCTAGGGTTACTTTTGAATCACTTGATTAGGGTGTTGCTTCAAATAGATTTTCAATCAGTGGGTTTTGCTTTACTAGTGATGATGATTAAGGTTTCGGTTTATGTTCTTTTTACAAGAACAAAACTTACAACAACAAAAAGAACTCCATTAGTTATAGCAAAAATAACACAAAGAGCAACATCAAGATCATCAACAACAAGTTCTACAAAGACTCCAGCAGCATCAAAGATATCTAATACATCATCTACAAGAAGTTCCAGAAGACCGATTCCGCTTTATGAAAACCGATTTAGATTACCTTTGTTACTTGTTTTACTGTATGTTTGGAAAATGCTTGACAAATGGTTGGATCTATGGATCCTTTTATTCTTATGACATCTGTTTTATTATGGATTGAAAAAAAACCCTTGAGAGATGGTTTAACCTATGGGTTCTAACATTTTTACTGATTGTAGATCTGTTTTGTGGTTTGGATGTGTTACATTTAATCTAAACCATGCCATTTAAACTTGTCCTGTTACTTAGGAATCAATATGGAATGGTTAGAGTTCTTCATGAAACTATCTTCTATAACTATGTAGTTAAGAGTCTTGAGTAGGAATTTCTATGATTGTTGAAAACTCCCTTGTCATTAATGTAATTGTTGTAACCGTTTTCGATCTGGAATTTCTATGATTGTTGAAAACTCTCTTGTCAGTAATGTAATCGTTGTAACCTTTTTCGATCTTGAATCAGATGAAGATTATCAATATAACTGAGGCTTGCCTTTTTTGTTAAAATAAATAAATAAAAAATCTTGAAATTATACCAAACCCACTAGTACAAAAATGGGCTTATGTGATAGTTAAAAACTGCCACCAAAATATTTATGTCACAGTTTTGAAAAATAATTGCAGTTTCATTAAAGCCTCTGTTACGAAAGGGTCTATAAGAAACTGTCACGGAATCATAACTATAAGTATCAGTTTTTTCATAAACCTGTCGTTCTTGACAACATACAATAACATTTTCTAAATAAAACTGTTATTGGTAACATAATTTTTTTTTACTAAGGTGACAGTTTCTCCATAACCCTGTCATTGTTACTACTTACCGTAACATTTTCTAAACAAAACTGTCATTAAAATCTTAACTTCTTAGACTAAGATGACAGTTTCTTCATAAACCTCTCATTATTGTCAAGTTACTGTAAGATAAACCTGTCATAGTTGAGAATTTACTGTATCATTTTATTAATGAAACTCTCATGAGAAACTCAATTTCTTGTACGAAGGTAGCAGTTTCTTCATAAAACTGTCATAGTTGACTACTTACAACGATCTTTTAAATAGAATTTTCATTGTAAACCGTCTTCCATTACACATCTTCTGTGAAACTGTCATCGTACACCCATTTCAGTAATATATTTTGCATACAACAATCATTATATAATTAGATTTTGCAGTGAGTTAGTGTTACAATAATTGATGATACTTTAAATTGAAAGATAGAGCTAAAAAACAATTATATTTTGTAAATACATTGTTATATATAAAATTCAAGATTCTACACAATGATACAATAAAAGATGAGATAAGATAAATAAATTATAGTACTTAGTTATTTTATCATTTTTTTTCATTACAACAGAAAATACTTCCTGAACTCTAATGTTGTAAAGTAGCTTCCACTACCTCAGACTTCTTGAACTTCAATGTTCTAAAAGTAGCTTCCGCTGCCTCTTGATTGGAGGAGGTCTTGTACTCTCCATTATTAGAAGAATTTGTGTAGTCACATCTATCACTGTAAACTTCTGAAGCAAAGCACTCCTGGTACCTGCAAAGTAGATAACATTTCCACATGTTAAAAGGTCGCCAAAAATTGTAGACACAGTCCAAAACATGCCGAGACAAGAAAATAAAACCGAACATCCTTCATCGATCCTATCCCACATCAATCTTGTGAACTCATAGTTATAGAAATATGAATAAAAATATGTTATGATGAATAATGCAACTCATGGATTCAGATATTCAAGACGCAACAGAGAAAAGTGAAATATCACATTGCTATGAAACCATCTGTTTAGCTGTCTTGTAGCATTGCATTCATCTATTCTATATATAATGTTTAGTGTGTGTCGAAAAAACTGAAGCTTACTTGAAACCAGATAATAAAGCAATGGATAAAGAACTGTTTTCAATAAAAGTTATGTAGTTGCATCCATGACAGAACTTCTGAAGCTAAGCTCTCACAGTTACCTGTACATATAGAAAAGAATAACATTACCCATATAATAAGAGAGGTAATAGTTATAAACACAATCTAAAACAATGTATACAACTGAACATACCAAATTAAGTAATCAAAGAAAGAAAAGAGCATTCTGTATCTTGTCCAAGGTGTTTTTGTGCTTTCTTATAATGGAAATTTTTTTTTGATGATAAATAATACATTCTCAACTATTCAAGATACAACTGAGAAAGATACGATATAAACACAACAAAAGATTTATTCGGCAGAATCATCATGGTGAATTTTACCTAGTACAAACCTATAAGAGTAGTTGAAAATAAATAAAGAGTCATAATATATATGCTTAACTCAAGTACTTTTAAGCATTCAAAATTTTGCTTCTGTAGAGTACTATCTTTCGCTTCACCATTAACAAGTGGTCAAGTACTTAGGAATCGATATTTCTCAAAAAAAAGAAGAAGTATAGTTCAGATTATTTAAATTCTCATTAAATGAAACTAATGATAAGGAACTACACTGCAGGGTTAAATACAAGTGTGAGTGTACTTTCATTCCATGGGTAATAACAATAATAAATCAATTAATTGTTTGTCCAACGAAAGAATGAGAACATGAACTAGATGCTCAAGTGAACAATGAGCTGATATGGACCTGAGGTAGAAAATAGTTTAGGAGCTCACCAGAACTTAAGTCCAGCGCAACAAACGATCAAACACCATTATGCTTAATCTGAATATTGTCAGTTTAATCTTACGTTTGCCTTGCAAAAAGTTAATGCATCAATTTACAAGTATCTCGCTTAAAGCAAGCCTTCCTATTTGTATAATGACAGATCTGTATATCCAATTGCCCATACAAGCTTCACTAGAATCAAACTAAAGAAAAAAGAGCTAAAATGAAGTTAATGTGAACACCACAAATTAACAAATATGGAATCAGAATAACAAGAAAAGAGAGATAATCACCGTACAATTAGTGTGGATACGGAGGAAACTACTAACCAAAAGCCAAGAACATGGAAAACGATCACCAAAGTATTCTACTCTTCTGTAGTTTTGCAGACTACGACATCCATAACCACTAACCAGAGTCTGATTATAATCACACTACTCACTATCTATACCTAAAATCCTAGTCCAGAAACATAACAACCACTAATTTGTTTACCAATACACACTTTAGTACCAATTTGACTAGTCGCTAGAAAAATCACACCAATATTCTAAATATTTGAACCAGCAAAGAAAAACTTACAAAACCACATTGAGGCATCAAATTCGAAGGTCCCGGTGAATGATAAGTTTGAAATCCTATAATATAAAACAAAAAGACTCAACAATGATCTTTCTGTCCAAAACTAGGGCGTCATGCGAAAGAGAAACATATCTAGAAAATAAACTAAATAGAAACAATTAGATAAACCCTAATCATAACTAGGGATTTCAATAAAAAAACCCTAAAACTTATACCTTGTAAGAAATCACAAATTTTAGAATCTTTGCGACCACCATCAAGAACCCAATCAAGTAACTCAGGACCATAATTGTTCTTTGGAAAAGAAATTGAGAGTTTCATGTGGTTTCCTGATGGAGATAAAGATGAAAGATCTTTAAAGCACAATTTCTTACACAAGAACAAAATGGAAAATTTCAGAGCTAGCGATATAGATAGTGAGTGATCGAGACTTCAAATATGAATAGTAGTTTACACGAATATATTTGAATGGCAAGCAAAGCAAATTAATAATAGACTGCATACCTGTAATCTCAGAGACTTCTTCGTAACCAACAAATAAAGGAACTCTCAAACTGAATGATAGCCTAAATAAGATGATCTTTGACTTCCTTTGTTTCTGATGAGCATTAGTTAACTACAAAACACAAGGTGATGCAACAACATATTAGATTTTTTCATATTTGATACTGAAAAAACAAAATGTTGACTAGCAATAACGTACCAATTGAGAAAAGAAGGACGCAACATCAAGGGTAAAGATATTACTCAGCATACCAAATACCCTTGCACAAGGTGATGTGCCATAACTCAGAATTGATGAACTTTCTCTCACCTGTTTCATACCAAATATAATTCCTAATTACATCCACATTCATATTAATCCTTTACTAACAAATTCACCTTCAAGTTTATCGAGCAACCAATGTTTGGGGGCATTAAGCATCTCCAAAAGCTTCTTAAATCCTATCGCCTGAGAATTATCAAACAATTAGAAGACAACAAATTTGGTATGTACTACACAAGATTGATGGTACAAAAACTATGCCTGCTCGCGGTTTACATCCAACTAAGTCAACAAGTGTAAGAAACGTCCACAATTTCAGCAGCTCATACAAACATTCTTAATACTCAAAAATAATACAAGAACGTAACAATTCTTCATTATCACAACATCAACAACAATATTTCAAGAACATAACAGTGAAAAATATGTATTTTTTAAAGAAGTCAGACATATAGTACCTTTTGTTAGCACATATTAAAAAAGTATGTTAGCAGTATTAAATCACTAATTCGAATCTGTAATTATTGTGTTTGCTAATCGATGTTCAGGTTTGACAAAATGTCTGTCAAACGTCTGAAGTTTACCCTATGATAAGTCGGGGAATGATGTAGCCCAATCTCTCCAGGATGCAGGAATTAAATCCATACATACTCTGTAATATTCAAAGGAAGTCAGTAAAATAATTTTGTTAATAGAATTGAATCTATAGACATTGTTTTTTTGGATTACTGACCCAGATCCAGAAGAAGAATGCGATCTCAAACGCATCCTGAAATAGTATGAAGTGAATCAAGTAAAAAACGATGTCTGGACGAACGAACTAAAAATGTTTGTCAGATGGCTTTACTGTAACTGCTGCATTATCTGATGGTGTATTGCCTGAAATCTCTTCAGCTAATTGGGTGATGATATGTTCTAGTTTTGCACCAACAACAAGCAGAAGCTGCGAAGAGTTTTGTTACAACAATAATTTACTTTTTGCTTATTAAAACATTAAAATGCGATCAGCGAGGAAAAGAAAATATTAAAGGTTCCCAAAAATACTTTATACAATAAGGTTTTCAACAACAATATCTAAGCAAATATAAACAGATCATCAGTCTGTTTTTGTTGAAATCTAGCTAAACCGTGAGAAAGTAAATTAAGAGATTTTTTTTGAAATTAAGCAACACAGTCTCATATTGCAAACAGTCTAAATAACAAAGCCAAAAGAAATTACAATCTAATATTGCAAACATATCTAAACATTAAAACAACCCCCACATACTTCAATTGTATCAAATCTGTAAGCAATATACCCTACCTAAAAATTAAGAAATCCCATTACTCAAAACCGAACCCACCTCTATACAAACAAGAACAACAAATCAAACACAGACAAATCAATCGTAAAACCCCCAGAAAATACCATGAGAACACTGTCATCCTGAGCAACACCATGAGAATTATAAAAACTAACACCAAAACCATCAGAACAGCTAGAGCACTGGCTGATACTTCCATTTCATGTCATCATTATGTACATAAACTTTTCTGCAATACCAATATTTATGTAAGTACCTTTTGGACAACACAACATCCATACATCTGAAGACTTAAAGGAAAAATGTGCCCAACACATTGATAGGCAAGTTCCTTTATCTTCTCATCACTTCCATGCTAAAAAAACCGCATAAATGAATTCCAAACTCTATAAGCAATAAAGCCGCCTAATAAAAATCAGCAAATACAACACTAAACTGAGAGCCTAATCTACTAAAAAAAGGCACTAGTGCTACTGAAAGATTGAACATAATTTTTATAAAAACTAATATGAGTAAAAAATAAAAAGAAAAAGGAAAAGCTCAAAATCAAATGACATACTTACAGGAGATCGAAGATTTGGCGATGTTATTTAGTTTTAGTGGAGAAGGGGATTGAACCAGATAGTTCATTTCCGGACAATGAAACAAAATTTGAACCGTCCAAGGAAAATACACCAAACTACAGGCATCAGATACAAAGGTCCCGCACCCGGTGAATGATAAGCTTGAAATCCTATTACATCAAACAAAAAAAATCAACAATGATCTGTCTATTCAAAATTAGGGCTTCATACAAAAGAAACAGGTCTGGAAAACCAACTTAAATGGAAAAAGTAAGATAAATCAAATAATAAATTAGGGATTTCACCAAAAAAAATTCAGAATTTCTACCTTGAAGAATATATCACATGCTTTAAAATCTTTACGACCAACATCGAGAACCCAATCAAGCAACTTTGGACCAGAATTTTTCCTCAAAGAAGAATTCGAGAGACAGAGATGGATAAAATTCATGTGGTTATCTATGAAAATAGAGAGAGCTTTAAATTTTATTTCTTCACACAAGAACAAAGTGGGAAATTTTCAGATTAAGAGAGGTGGATAGTGGGTAATCGTGAGATAATGATTGAAGCAAAAGATGAAACACTAGATAAAAGTAAAAAATCACGAGAACAGAGAGAGATGAAATCTTCCTGTAGAGAGATAAGTATTGTTGAGAGAGATTAGGTTTTCCATTTAGAAACACAAGAGAAAGAAAACAATTTAAAAGGAAAACGAAAGTAATGTATAGGTTCGAAAAAAAAACAGATACATATGGCACCATCAAAACTCGTGTGACACATGGTGCCTCATAATACTCGGAGATGGGGATATTTAAAAGAACTATTATATATAACTTTCAAATTAGATAACAATTTTCATATAAAACTGCTACAAAATCACGACAATAATAACAGTTTATAACTGTTATCATACGTCACGTGTATGGTGATACTTTTTTATAATGACTTTTATTGTATGTTTGTTTAGTAACAGTTAAAAAACAGTCATGATTGCTCATCACTATTGGTGTGAGTTTTGGTAAAAAACTGTTACATATTCTTTGTGGCTGAATCTTTTGTGACAGTTCATGAATAAATTGTCACTAAAACCCATATTTGTACCAGTGACCATTAGTGTCATTTTGTAACAGCAACCCAACAAGAATAATAAAAAAGTGAATAGAAAACTATAGGAAAGTTTTAATCTCCACAAATTGGGGTGTTAGGTTTTTTTTTTCTACAGTACTGGCTTCTTCTATCCCAATGGGTATAAAATCAGGAAATGCCATTCCCATTGTCCATTCATTCCGGATTCTGCATAGTACAAACTTATCTTTCTCTATTCTCTCCCTTAAAACTAAAGGCTAAAACCCCCTAACAAAATATATCACTCTGTTTCTCTCTAAAAAAACCCCATATCTCTCTGTTTTTATCAGTTCAAAACAATGGCGGCAGGGTTTTCCGTCGCCACCCCCAGTAGTACAAGAACACCATTTCATCAAAAACCCTTTTTGGGTTCTTCATTTGTTTCATTACCAATTTATAGTAGAAATAAATCCTGTAATTTTTCCAAGAAAAAAAAGACTCCTTTTACTGTTTATTTCATTTTAGAAGAGAAGAAACAATCAGAGATTATTAGAATTACTGAACAAATCAATAGCAGTTTTCAAGAATTAGAACCAAATTCATCATCATCTTCAACATCATCATCTTCTTCTTCTTCTTCGTCGTCGTTGGATTCTGAAGAATTGAATAAAATATCGATAAGAATATCAGAGAAATTAGCAAGAAAACAATCAGAAAGACATACTTATTTAGTTGCTGCAATCATGTCTACACTCGGTATTACTTCCATGGCTATTGCTTCTGTTTACTTAAGATTTTCATGGCAAATGGAAGGTGGTGGTGAAATCCCTGTTGCTGAAATGTTCGGTACATTTACCTTATCTGTTGGAGCTGCAGTAAGTCTCTTAATTATCTTCTTATCACAAAACTGTTTGCTTTAATTCCTCTATCAAAAATTCTCAACAATTTAGAAAATTCAGGTGGGTATGGAATTCTGGGCAAGATGGGCTCATAGAGTTCTCTGGCATGCTTCTTTATGGCATATGCATGAGGTAAGCTCAATTTTCAACCAAATTCAAGTAATTTCGAATAATGGGGCTTTGATTTTTACATCAAAATTCAATGAAATTTAATGTTTAAATTTAACAGTCTCATCATCAACCAAGAGAAGGTCCATTTGAGCTTAATGATGTATTTGCCATTATCAATGCTGTTCCAGCTATAGCTCTTCTGAATTATGGTTTCTTTCATAAAGGTCTCTTTCCTGGTCTTTGCTTTGGAGCTGTAAGCAATCTCTAATCTCTTCTCCCTCCTCTGACCCACTGAGTCAACTCAGAGAACCCGAGTTGACACACTGAGTTTTGTTAATGCAGGGACTAGGAATCACAGTGTTTGGGATGGCCTACATGTTTGTACATGATGGTCTTGTGCACCGTAGATTTCCTGTAGGACCCATTGCTAATGTTCCATATTTCCGTGAAGTTGCTGCTGCTCATAAAGTAAGTCATACAACATTGCTACATTGGAGTAAGGCTCTTCTTGTGTTTATATTGTTTGTTGACCGTCGGATCTTTGGTTTTTGTTTGTATTGTAGATTCATCACATGGACAAATTTAAAGGAGTTCCGTATGGGTTGTTTCTTGGTCCTAAGGTGGGTTCCATACCCTTTGTCCCTCATTTGATTAAATTGATGTTTAGCGGAATATCATGTGCCATTTCATTTGATTAAATTGATGTTTAGCAGAATATCATGTGCCATTGATTTGATAAATGTGGTGTGATCAGTGACATTTAGAGTCTAAATCAAACCATTTTGTTAAAAAAGTTGTATGAGAAAATTTCTGATTTTTTTTATAAAAATATTATTTATAAAATGCGGTATTGATTAAAATGATATCCTTGCAGGAATTAGAAGAAGTAGGAGGGACGGAAGAGTTAGAGAAGGAAATTCAACGTAGGATTAAATCATCAAAAAATTCATAATTTTAGTAACTACTTAATTGGTTGAGTGGGGGTGCATTTTTGTTACAATGTAAAAAAGTTCATGCAGAAAGAAGAAAATAAGTAGAGTTAAATAAGAAATATGTGATGGTATTTGTTTAATACCATCCTTATGTACGATTGTTTATGATTTAATTTTTTTTAATCGATAAAAAATTTAATACCGATAAATTCTGAATCCAAGTTTCTAATAGTATTTCGACGATTTTATCATTATATTATTATAATATAACATTTGTTTTATAGTTTTATCTTTTGAATGTTGATTTTTATTGACCAAGTAAAAAATTATTATTCGGGTTAGTTTTGGGTTAGTGATCCAGTCTAAAACAGTGTTTGGATATATTTACGGACTTAAAAGTTAGTTTGGAAATTAAATTTTAAAATGACGTGAAAAAATAAACAAAAAATTCTATTTCAGAAGTAGGAGAAAACGCGTAAATTATTCCATTACTATGTCACGACTCACGCTCTTTGAGAGGAGCACTAACCTGCTGATGTCAGTCAGAAGAAGTTTACTGGATTGTGGCTGGCTATTTTGTTGATTAGCCAATGAAAAGAGGCAAACTGATTCGGGAAGCTCTAAATTTGACTCTTAGCACTAAACTATTCACTAATCCCTGCAAAATGTGATTAATTAAAATGAGGTCACCTGTATTAGATTGTGTTTAACGACCAAATCTCTTTTTATAATTAACCGACCAAAGACACTCCACACAATTAGTGAGTCATTTTGCCTAATCTATGGATAATCAACCACACTAATACTAGTATTAGTATATATCTCACTTTCTCTTATCAGAGAAACAGCGTTAAACAGTGTTTAATACAGAGTGTGAGAACACAATTCCAACACGTTATATGAAAAAGAGAAAGAAGATGACAAAAGAGATTATTAACTACGTCACTGCAACTAACATAATGAAATGGAAATTGGCATTTGATTCAGAGATGGCTTTCTAAGAAGAAAGGTCATGAAAACCACCGTTGGTTTTGGAATGTAGCATGATACTTCTCGACCGACAAGCAACCGGTATACCGAAAATAAAACCACCGGCAAATTTATGATGCAGACTAGCTAGCAACAACTTGGGTATAAAAACTTTGTCCCATGAAGCATTTAAGCAGAAAGAAATAAAGAAGTACTAAAGAAAAAAAAATTGGAGCAAAAACAAACTAAATAAATGGTGCAAAGAGGTTTTTTCGCAGAAAGTGACATAGAAATGAAAAGAGAGACAAGAATTGGAGTTTACCAAAGATTTCTAATTGCGATATTTGGATTCTCTAGCACTTAGGAACACGATGGAACGAGTTATGCCAGCGAATATATCCACCACCGTCCAAACAAGTTTAAGCCATGTAAAATACTAGTAAAAACCACCACCACCACCACGTACACAACACACATTTCTCAGCTAGTAGGGTTTTTGACGTGGTTGTTGCAGAGCCTTTTAAGGTGTGAAAGGACTGACATGGACCAACGTGGACACGGGCATTATGGTTCACTCAAGAATGCTGCTGCTATCCTTATTTAATAAAACTAAAACAAAACAAAAACCTTAAAATTTGTGAACTTTAATTGACATCCTATGCCTTTTAAGAGTGATGATTACCTAGGAAGATATTTCTTAATGCTACTTACACTACTACTTGGTGGTAGTTATACATACACCCATGCATGATTCATGTCTTTATCTTGCCAAATTGAAGCCTGGGAGCTCAGGTTTAGCTTCCTCAGCTACATCTGGGACCTTTTTTACAGTCTGTCCTGAACAAGTAGAAACACTAAGCTTATTTGAAGTAGTTTATTGGGTCAGAGTAAAGGTGACAACGATTTCATATGGACACGGATACAACTATGTTTATATCTATATCCGAAAAAACATTATGGCATCCGTATCCGTCTGATATTCAAATGGATATAAGGATTTTTTTTCCATATCCGTATCCGAATTTATTTTTGGATACTGGATATTTATTCGATCCGAAATTTGATAATGTCATAGTTCATTTTATTTGATTTCCAACATTCCTGATTTATAAATATTCATCCAAAAAATCGAAAGTAACACAGGACCATAACTTGATAATGAATTGAAATTGTACATAATTAAAGATAATCCAAATTCCAAGTCTCAAAAGTTAAAAGAAATAGTATATATATAGTAAGTATATTTTATATATAGAAAACTCGGATCGGATTTTTTCGGATACGAATATCACTGTTTTCATATCCGTATCCGTGAAAGTAACATTTCAGATATATTTTTCGAATATCCGTATCCAAAATTTTATTTTGGATTTTATCCGCAATTTCGGCTACGGATACGGACGAATATCAAAATTTTCGGTCATCCATTGCCAGACGTAGGTCAGAGAGATGGGATCAACAGTTTTAGCATAGAGAAAGACTGCTAGAGAATGATTCAATTTGCTCAAAGAAAGGGGAACTCAGCGAACTGGAGACATCATGTCAGAATCTCTGAAGCTGTGCAGATATTAAATAACTGCCAATACTTTTCGGGTTTTAATTTCACATACAGGGATGAAAATAGAGTTGCAAATGCTCTAGCAAAGGAAGTCCAGAAGCAAAAGGTCATAAAGCAACATTGGAATGAAATGCCTCCGTTTATTTTACATTTTATGCACCAAAACAGAACCTATGTTGATTCACACTCTAGTTATGTTTTTAATGAAGTCTTAAATGAGCCTCAAACTATGTTAGAGGATACTTGGCAACAGAGAGGCAACCAACAGATAGTTTTGAGCCTATGTATTTTTCTTCTCTTGGTATAATTTGTTTTATTTATAAAAAAAGAAGAAAAGATGGAGGGGCTTCAAGTATGGTGAACGAAACAGCTCAGTAACACCCGGTTTGAGTTTTACTGATTTAGGATCTGATTCTACTTGGATCAGATGTCAATCTTTTGTTTTTTATTATTTTTTATTTTTTTTATTTTTTGTGGTGTTTCCGATTCGAGGTCTGATTCATCTCATACCTATAACTTCTCAGAAGTATTTGAGTCATATACAAATTTATATTTGACTCGTTGGACACATAACATATTGTTAAAGAAAGTTTTGTGTAATCACATCGCAAAATACTTATCGACGAGTCCAAAAAGCACAGTTCATAATATTGTTTCGGAACTTGCTCTAATGCCAATAGTGACGCATTGAAAAATTCCGCTTCTAGCGTCGCGTTGTGTGGGCCAGAACTTTCTGATGCACCACTCTGGTGCGAGTAATAGGGCTGTAAAATTTAGCTCCACATCTTTATAACTTGTCCCTTGTTATGTTAAGGGTGCAAGACCATAAATTCCAATGGTGATTTCTTTGGCATACATCACATACTTACAAGTACTGTCCAGATATTGGTCCTGCCTTGGACTAGCACATAGGCCATTGCAGACCTATCTTCTATTTCCTTGACTTTTCTTCGAACATGCGCTAAGTGCATGCACTGATCTTGCTTTTTCCAAGTGTGCAAGGCACATACCCTCCATCACATGCATCATTCTTGCGATGCAACTGATTTATGCAATCTCCCTTAACTTACAATCTGGTTATCTTCCTTTTCTTGGCTATGCCCAATCCGCATTGGTGCACGCCGTAGCTGTATAACTTGATAGGAAGTATGAACATTAATCAAATGGATTGCAACTACCTCATCAATTATGGCAGCAATCATATCTTTCCTCGCACTGACCCAATATTTAATGGATTTTTTAGAATAGACCTATGTCCAATCCAACTATAAACGGGTTAGGTGTCCACCTGTAAAATTACGAGTGGATTAGGTCGGATTGGCAGGTTGGACCATGCTAATGATCCTCCCTATATATATGTCTTACACCCAAGGTTGTACCATACCGGATTTCGGTTCGTACCGGTCGAGAGCGATACATTGGTACGCCGGTATACCGGGGAAATTTCGGTTTAAATATCGGTGGAATATCGGTGCATATATTTTGTACCTATAATTTTATGAAAAAATACTAGTTCACATTTTATAACTATAAATATAAATATATTTTAACACGTTATAACAAACATTTTTTCACAAAGTTTAAAAAGATAAACTAGTATTCATCCAAAATATATAGATCCATAGATTTCATACAAAGTTCAAACTGGAAATACAAAAGAAACAAGAATAACTTCAAAGTTTATCGTCTAAAATACTAATTAAACAAAGATATTACAATTTTAAGATCATTAGATTAATTATAGATATTATCATATGCATATATAATTCTAAAATATCATAAAAAAATATGAGTAACAATTGAAAACCCTAAAACAAGAATAAATTATTTTTTTATGTGAAATCCTACTACCATGGAATATCCCTCGTTTTGTAGAATGTCTTTTTTTATGTGGATGAGGCTAGCGATGGAGGTGTTGACACCGTCAGTATGTCGGTATCATGAGATCTCCAAAAGGATGCTACGTAAGTGGGGAATTTTTTATTATTTTTTTTAAATAAAAAAAACAAAATAAAAAAGATTGTATCGGTCAATACCGGTCAATATCGGCTAATACCGGCCGTACCGGCCAAACCGGTACAGTCCGGCCGATATTTTCGGTCAAATTCCATTTACCGGTATACCGGATTTCGTCCGGCTTTTCGGCCGAAACCGGTAAAACCGGCGGTATACCGGCCGGTATGGACTGCATTGCTTACCCCTAGGTCTCTGTTGAGCTCAAAATTGTTTCAAATAAACCCAAGCCCACCCACACCATATGCCAAAGAAAATACAAAATTAGTTAAACCGGGAAATGAAAATAAATCAGAAAAGAAAACTCGTAATAATCAAACAACAGTGAATGAAATCTATGGCGTTATCAATCTCAAAATCAGTACTCAATTTTCACCCAAAATCTCACAACCAAAACCCTAAACTTAACATTAAGAAATCCCATCACTCTCCTTCCCCCTACCGATTCGAATCCCTCTCTAACCATGTCCCAGCAAAACTGATACCAGTACATCAAGATCAAACAACGAATCGTCCACTCAAAATTGAAAACCCTAGTTTAAAAAAGTGGGTACATTTCATTGGTATTGGAGGGTGTGGATTATCATCTCTTGCTAAAATCGCTCTCAATCAAGTAAAACTTCTAATCATTCAAGTCTTTATAAGATTTTTTTTTTTTAATTTGTTAGTGAAATTGTTAGGGTTATGAAGTTAGTGGATCAGACATTGCATGGAATGATTTAATGAATGAATTACAAGAAGCTGGTGCAAAAGTATGGTTAGGTCATTCTGTGAATAATTTAAGAAATGGGGCTGGAAATTTACCTGATTTTGTTGTTGTTTTGAGTGCGATTTCATCAGATAATGTTGAGATTTGCACGCGGAGTCGTTCGGAGTACCCGTGTTAGTATTTCTTTTATGATTTCTTTGTTTCAGTTGCGAAAATTTGCATAATATCAGTAGAATGTGATGCATTTCTGCTTTGAATTACAGATATAAGAGGGGCAAGTGGTTAGGAATGGTAACGTCGGATTACAATCTTATTGCTGTCAGTGGAACTCATGGTAATCAAAATTTCATTTTTTTTTCAGAGTGTTACTTTAATTCTTTGAATGTCCTTGATGTGATTCTTCGTTAAAGCGTTTTCAGTTCATATTTACTGTATGTAAGTTCTTTAACATTGCGTTGAACTTTGATTTTTTAGGAAAAAGTACAACTAGTGCTATGCTTGCGTATGTTTTGAAAGAAATGGGAGATGATCTTACTGCTGTTGTTGGTGCAAATGTGCCTCAGGTATTCTCCCTCTTATTTCTCTTAGCGTGAACTCGTATACCAGGTTCTTTTTCAAGGCCGAAGTCATGGGATGAAAAGGAGTTGGTGCTAATGTGCTATAACCATTTCGGTTTTGCTACCAAGTCATGTCGTGGTTCTTAGATTTACGATTTCATTTAGGAAAAGAAATGCTTAATTGTCAACATTAGATCGAACTAATCAACCTTTATATTTTCAGTTTCCAGGAGGTAATATTCTCTCGGGAAGTGGGCACAATTTTGTCTTGGAGGTAAGTTTGTAGTGTCTCTTCTGCATTACATCCACTACTATATGCTGGTGGAAGTTGTACTCCTAAACATTTTCGATACACGTCAGGCAGATGAATATGATGACTGTTTTCTGGGATTATCACCTTACATTGCCGTGGTAACAAATGTTGAATGGGAGCATGTTGACATCTTTGAAGACGAGGTTAGCTACTTGTACACTCGGTCTACATTTCATATAATATTTATCCATGGTTTGATTGACGCACTTTTCTCAATTAGGAAGCAGTGAGAAAATCATTCAGAAAGTTTTTGAAACAGATCAGAGTAGAAGGATATCTCATCTTATGTGGGGATAGGTATGTATTGTCCAACTCATCCCTCATCACAGTACACCAGCAGATCATATTGCTTAAGTTTGTAAAATGGTTTCTTATAGGATGTAGTAGACCACTACCACTTCCAAGTCTTGTAGCAAGCAAGTGCAACTCATGCTTTGCATTTAGTCTTATAATGCAACCAGAAATTGTGATATTTATTTTTCAATTTCGATATCTAAAGGGCCTAAACAGAACAGCCTCACAATACTGGATCTGCTCTTTAGTCTCTGATTCAAGATTGTTTTATGGGGTATCGCAGTGAGGGTGCATGTTCTCTGCTGAGGGAAGCAGATATAGAAACTGCATCAAATGATGAGCTATTTGTTCCGAGTTCCACAGAGTCAAGGACACACTACAGAGTTACCACATATGGAATTTCAAGTCTCAACGAGTGGCATGCATCCTTTATTGTCCCCAACTCGCAAGGTGGTGTAGACTATGCCCTGGTAAAATTCCTTGTCCCTGTGGTACCATATCTGTTCAATGACTGACTTTTAACAAGAAATAGAAGTGCTCAGAATTTTTTTTCTCATTACTAAAAGTATATCCCATAGCAGTAAGAACTTTGTATCTCTATCGTTATAACTGATGTTAATTGTTTGCTACATAAATGAAATGTATGGCTAAGGATGGTGCATTATGACTGCTTTTAAGTGCCTGCAGAACCACAAAGGGTATCCAGTGGAAAAAATCAGCTTAAAAATACCAGGAACCTATAATGTCCTCAACTCATTAGCATTGAGTTCAACCTTTTATCACTATCCCAACTCCTATTTATCTTTGCATACAAATGGGCATCACATGGGTAATTGAAGTCATCAATATGTTTGTTTGACTTCATTATTCTGAATTTGAAGGTCATAGCTGCTGTTACAGCACTGATAGGTAATAAAAGCTTATCTTATGAATCTGTCGATAGAGTGAAGTCTCACTTGAGCAACTTTCTTGGTGTTTCTAGACGGTTTGAGATGATTGGTCAAATATATGGATGCCAAATATACGATGACTATGCTCATCATCCAACAGAGGTTCGTGCAGTTCTTCAAGCCGCTCGTACAAGATACCCACACAAGGATTTATGGGTGATATTGCAGCCACATACGTTCAGGTTTGACTCTGAAGCTAAAACAAAGGATATTTCTTATGTGATTGCAGTATTGTTAGACTTACGTGTAGTAAAAATGCTTATACATTTCCTCTTTCACTTTGGCAGTCGCCTTGCAGCGTTTATGGATGAATTTTCAAATGCATTAAGTAATGCAGATCGAGTTATAATTACACAGGTATACTATCCCAGCCCCTTCTTCAACAATTTTTAGTCCAGCAGATTCAATAATTTGGTTTCGAATTTAGGTTTGGGCTGCTAGAGAAACGAACATATGCAATGTCAGCGGAAGAGAACTAGCTACATATATTGGACCTCCATCTGAATACATCCCTCTCATGGTATGCCAGCATAATAGTTTGCTTAAAATTCCATGTGATTATTATATGAATGTGAATGTTAGTTCTGGACCACTGTTGCTGAAGCATGCCCATGAATTCCTAATGCTCTCGCCTGTGATTCTTCTGGTGTCCAAACCTTCTGTTTTCTCTTTTATCCTTTCTACTCTCATATGTTATCCTGGCACTTTATATAGGAAGACATCATAGACAAGTTGGTTTATGAGATTTCAACCTGGAAGACATCATAGACAAGTTGGTTTATGAGATTTCAACCTACACTGGTCGAGAAATTGTTGTCTTTACACTTGGAGCAGGTATTCATATGTCTCTGTATAACAGTTCTAATAGCAATACAAATAGACTCAGAAGCGTGACTTTTTTTCTGGTGGTCACCAAAGATAAGTTTCTCATCCTATGGATTTGCTGCAACTGAATGAATGTATCAGGTGATATTACAGCATTAGGACCAAAGCTGTTCCACAGATTAAAAGAGAAAGCTCCCAGTATAACTGACAATTAGAGCAAATCTGCAACAGAAGTCCTTAGACCAGGACCCTTCACTATCAAGTTCAAAGGAGACAACGGACGGTACAACTGAACTGGACGGTACAACTGAACTGATCAGTATAAAGCAGGATTTCAGATGTTACCCATATCCAGCTAGCATAAATCAGCAGCATGGAAGAATGTTCAATAACTATGTCCAAAAACCATATTTTATGTTTATGTGAAAAGGTTGAAGCAAATGTGCATATGTAAATTTAACTCTCCATGGAGACAAATGTATATATTGAAACCAATAAATCTAATAGAAATTCAGTGTTTTGTGTTCCATATGGAAGTTCCACATGGAAGTTTCTCTTGTATGACAATGTCAACAGAAGCTCAAGAGTGTTCAAAATAAGAGCAGAAAAACAACACAAAAATTACCTCTGATACAAAAGGACCAGCTTTTTTTTTTTTTTTTTTTTTTATTTTATTTATTATTATGCATTTCTGTTGTGTTCATTTACGTTGCCATTCGATCTTAAATCTCTACCAAAAGCATAGAAATTCAGGGGGGCAATTCTAAAAAAGACAACCAAAAATTCAATAGAAACAAACCTTCAAATGCTTTAGAATGAGAATCCTCAAAATGAAGAAAATTTGAAAGCTTACACCTCACTGTACACACCTTCACATTCTTCAGCATTTCTTTAAGAAACCCAAATGATACTATCTCCATCCAGCAATGCCCATGTCTCAAAACTAAGCCTACCATTAAAAAAACATCAGAACTTGATTGATTCGTGCCTATTAACCAGACCCATTCAACTTCAATTCCTAGTTCCTACCCACTGAAAGAACGAAAAAAAAAAGGCGCCTTTCCTATTCTTCCCCTTAACATATTGTGTCCATCCATGAAACCGATGACTGAAAACTAACTCGTAATGAAAAGAAGAATAGAACTGATTGCTTCATCACCAATGGCCATTATTAACCAACCCACTCAAAATTGCATCCTTAGCCGCCAAAGAACGAAAAGAATCCACGTTTCTTCGGCTCTTCCTCAATCATAACAGCTTTCATACTATCTTGTTCAACTAATCTCCAAGCAGCTTGTTCAAATGCAAGTCCAGCCAATGTAGGTGGCTTATTCAAAACAAGCGGATACCCACGGTTCGTACTTCTTATCACTTCAGAATCCTCAGGAATCACACCTAATAATGCCAACCCCAACATCTCTTGCACATCTAACACAGACATCATATCTTCACCTCTAATCAAATCAGTTCTAACTCTATTAACAACCATTTTAATATCTTTAATCCCATCACATTCCAACAAACCCGTCACACGGTCCGCATCTCTTAAACTAGTAATATCAGGTGTTGTAACAAGAACAGCTTCATTAGCAGGTGTTATAGCAGTAATAAAACCAGCATCAATACCAGCAGGACAATCGATAATTATAAAATCAGGACACCCTTCGGATCGCGCTTTCAACGCGTCGACAACCCAAATTAAAGCTTTTCCACCAAACCCTAATTGTAATTTTGATCTAGGTTTCGAAATACAAAGCAACTCAAAATTCGACCAACGTTTATCACGAATTAAAGCTTGATCCAATCTACAATCACCATTCAAAACCTCAACAGCAGTATAATTAACACGATTCTCGAGACCTAATAATAAATCAAGATTTCTTAAACCAACATCAGCATCAATAGCAACAACTGAAAACCCTAAACGAGCTAATGAAAGACCTATATTTGCTGTGGTTGTTGTTTTACCAACACCACCTTTACCTGATGTAATTACAACCACTCTTGGTGTTTCACCTGATAACTCTGGCTTTCTGTTCCATTGAAGTACTGAAACCACTGTGGAGGGATTAAAGCTTGGATTTTTAGGGGTTTTGAATTGTTTTTGTGGATTGAAAAGTTGAGGAGATGTGAATGAAGAGTGAAATGACAGTGGGTTTGGTTTTGTAGTGAGAGAAATCATGAGGGAGAGTGAGAACATTGCTCTGAGGTAATGAGGGACAGAGTGAGTTCAGAAAGAAAGGGGAAAGTTAAAATAGGGCAGAATTTTGATGTGGCTGAGAAGAAAATGGATAAAGGCCACCCAACTCGGAATAGATTTGTTGGATAGAGGGCACAATGTTGGCTAAAGCGGCACCCACTCGAAATAGCTTTGTGTCTTAAGAGCGGGGGCACCCACTCTGAAGTTGCGACTTGCGCAGCTGCTGATAGCAGGACTTGAATTCTAGCAGTAGTTCTACTTCTCTCCGTCGTGCAATATTCAATGCATATCTAATTTCCAACCACTATTCAATAATAGTGTTAGCAAATTAAAGAAGCACGACACGTGGAAGAATATTAAGATAGGAAGCAATCAAATTAAAAAGAACGAGAATCACATAATCAAATAAACATTGAAAAGATCGAGTATCAAATAGATATGGAACATTTCCCGAAAGCTGAACGATGAATTGCATGAAGGACACATAAGATCGAGAAAGTTGGATTACATTGAACAAAACAAACCGCATTAAATGCTGTTTGATCAAGAAAGTAAAAGTAATGAATACTCATATTTATTTTAATGATCGAGATAAAAGAAGTTTATAAGGATAGGAAGACACGTGTTGAATATGAAAAGCATCGTACCAAAAAGCAATTAAGAGTGATCTGACAACTATAAGATCGCACCGATCAGAAGATGAAATAAAGTAAAAGAACGATGGACACATCGAAGTAAAATGGATCGAACCAAATAAGAATCAATCAAAGAACGATGACGAGTTTGGAAACAATGACACGATGAATAAAGAGGGACCCAGTAAATAAATCTATAAATAGAAGAAACCAGGCAACAAAGAGAAGGTCGGAAAAAATTGGGAAAAAAGGGAGAGAAAATTAGGGATATCAGGAGGAGATTTCTAGGTATGAATTTATGGGGAGTAACTGG
Organism: Papaver californicum; assembly: GCA_023531435.1. Classification (NCBI taxonomy): domain Eukaryota; kingdom Viridiplantae; phylum Streptophyta; class Magnoliopsida; order Ranunculales; family Papaveraceae; genus Papaver; species Papaver californicum. Next base: position 408,565 of record JAJJMC010024260.1, read on the forward strand.
ATTAAATTAAGATTTTGTTTTATATCTTCTTAATTGAAAAGTGTAAAGATCATATACCGAAAATGATTAATCGGGTAATCATATTATCATATCTTATGGAAATGATTTTATAAACTTGATATAAGGATGTTTCTTTATTACTCGATTTCAATCTTTAATTTATATCCAAGAATTTAATTGGTTGTTTAGTCGAAATTTTTTTTAGCATAAACAAGTAGCAACAGGTATACTTTTACTTTTATTCATCACAAATCTCAATATTCTTGGAGAATAATGACTTGTATAAAATAATGTCATTTAGTTGCATCAAGTATGAGGTCAAATTAGTATGTTTCTACAAAGGTAGAAGTTTCAATTTAAGTTGACCAGAAAGAAGAATCCTCATCTCATCTGTGTGGGTACATTGAAAATCTCGATACTTTCGCACCGCAGCCAAACATTCAATGTGGCAGGTCATATGTTGCTGAGTGCGGATCGACTCCAATGCATTGCAACGTGAACGCAATTCAATGCGTCATAAGTTAGTTGATCTCTCTGCGGTGGAGTTTGGTCAACCAAGGAGATGGGATTCAAATGTCAGTCCTTCGTGATCCAAACCAAACACGTTATAAGAAACACTTAAATATTTTGGAAGCTGTTGCATGCCTTCCGCTTTCTTCCTTATGACATGGCACCAATCTAAACCATTCATTCGAGAATTAGGAGAGTATTTATATATGGGCACGCTTAGGCACGTACCCACAATAAATTTTCCTAGAAAATTTAAACCTATTTATATTTCGTACATTCCTTGTTAAGAGAAAGTAAAAATTTATTAGAAAAATAAATTTGTTTGGATTTTCTCCCGTCGGATTAAGCATTTTTTATCTATATGGTAACAAGATAATGAGTAATAACCCGTATTCCTATGATCAAAAATTCTTTTAGCTATAAAATAGGTAAAAATTAAGATTTTGTAGTCTTTATTAGTTGTTAAACAAAAGTTAAAGCTCAACCGAATAAAATTACTTAGTAAATATATAGTAGCCGCCATTATTTTTAACTTTATGATTCTAAAATTCATAGAAAAAAAAGGTTTGAATACATCATCAACACCAAGCAATTTCACCGATGACAATTGAAAGAGGTTTCAAGAAATTAAAAAAAAGTGAGACATCATCAACAGATTCAACACCAAGCAATTCAACAACAACAAATGAGGCATTAGCAACACAAAGCAATTCAAGAGAAAAAGAATTACCCTGGTCTTCTATTCCTAATACATTTGATGCTGTAAGTGGAGAACTTATATGTTTATTTATATATTTAAACTTTTAATTAGTGAATTAATATGTTTTACTAAGTTCAATAGTTCTATGATTTCTGATAATTTGATTACTAAGTTTCAATTAAATTATTCCTAACAATTAGTTACTGAATACTTTTCCACCTTGGTTATGTATAAATGACACCATTACAAAATTATTATTATTATTTATTTTTTTGGCGAATAATTGACTCATATGTTTTTGACTCATATGTTTTTGCAGTGACAAACTCGAAGTCATTTTTACTCGACTTCTGAACATAATAGGAATATTGATTTGACAAAACTACCTGCATATCTGGGGCTTCGAATTGCAATCTCTGATTATAACGTTAATGACCGTGATCAAATTCAAATAGTTTTTTTACAACGAGGTCCATGTCAGCCTCGGGGTCATAATTATCCTCAAACATACATTAAACCAAAGTTAAGAAGGTTTAAATCATCGTGGTTTGATGAACATCCTGATTGGTTGGAGTATAGATTGAAAAAGATGCAATTTTTTGTTTATGTTGTTAGTTATTTAGGCCAAGAAATGAGAATACTTTTTTTGGTACATGTTTTAGATACTGGAAGAACAAAAAAACATTATATGATCATGTTGGTGGGGTTGGTAGTCCCCATAACAGAGTTGTGAAGATCTCTTAAACTAAAATCAGTCAATTAAAACAGTTTTGCATAGACAATCAGATCAAGCTAAGAATCAATATCGAATACGGTTGGAAGCATCTATTGATTGTGCAAGATTTCTTCTTAAACAAGGGATCCCATTTCATGGGCATGATGAATCCCAGGAATCTAAAAATCGAGGAAATTTTATTGAACTTTTAAAATGGTTGGTAAACAACAATGAAGAGATAAAAGCTGTTATATTAGATAATGCTCCTGGGAACCAGAAAATGATAGCACCAGATATTCAAAAGGATATAACAAATGCCATTTCTTTTGAAATCATTACCTCAATTGTAGAAGAAATTGGTGATGGATTATTTTCTCTTCTCGTAGATAAATCACGAGACATATCTTCAAATGAGCAAATGGTCATCGTATTGCAGTATGTAAAAAATGGTTGTGTAATTGAGTGTTTTGTGGACATCGAGCATGTTACAAGTACAAAAACTCTTTCACTAAAAGCTGCAATCGATGAATTTTTTTCAAGGCATGGATTAAGCATTCCAGGTTGCGAGGACAAGGTTACGATGGGGAAAGCAATATGCAAGTTTCTTCCTTTTGCGAGGAATATGGAATTGAAGTTCTTGACATGGAAGACATGTTTCATTTTCCTGGAAAAATCAAAAAGTATAGCTCCACAGATCACTAATTTGCATCATTATCGTGTTGAGTTCTTCTATGAAGTCTTAGACATGCAACTCCATGAGTTAAATTACCGTTTTTCCAAAACGACTACTGAGTTACTTCTTTGTTTGGCATGCTTGAGTCCTATTGACTTATTTTCTGCTTTCGATAGTCAAAAGCTTGTCCGCCTTGCTCAATTATATCCGAAAGACTTCTCTACAATTGAGCTTATCTTTGATGCTATTGATAACGAGGTTATAATACGACGATTCCAAAATATGAAAACTCATCCTGGACAGTTATGAAGTGTATGGATTCAGTAAAAATATTTTTAATAAAATATTTTTTTATGGAGTGCCTCTATCAACATAAAGTTCCGGATCTGCCACTGCTGGGAATGATGAACCTGTAGAAATCCACGGTGGATTCCTATTAAACCCCCATGGACTAGTACTTTTATGATATATTATGGGGGGAAATTTTTGGGTGACAAATGCGGAAGAATCTAACATTTTCAATATATTTTTGTATTCGACATTTTATCAAATCTGAAATATACGATATTCCAGAAAAGATAATAATTAGATGACCTACTTTAACTAAGAGATTCAGTGTATAATTGTAGCAATTAAAGCTGGCTTTGATTTGATTTCTTTCTAAGTACTTTACCAACTTTATTAAATCATAAAATGGTGTAAAAAACCAAGGTGACCACAATTTTTATATAAAAACACTAACCATAAGTTAGATCTCGTAAAAATACCATATTCCCTATGAGTGATATAAAAATCTTAATTTTTGTGAAAATATAAATCAAATCCTTTTTATATTTTAGAAATACCATTCCTACCCGCTTGTACTTCTTCTTTGTATATTGTATTAATGTATTTTAAACTAATATTTGTTCTGATTCCGACGAAAACAACCACAATAACCGAAAATTAGTCCTGAAAATTTAAAATAGAGGTCTCGATTCAATTAATATTGTGTAATGATATTTGATAGAAGGAAGATAATAGTTGAGGTTTGTTGTTTGAGGAAACTTCGTCATAGAGAAAGAAACCCTCAATTATCAAGTTCCTCACTAAATCACACAAAACCTGCTTCAAACAATGGGATTAACTTTCATGAGAAGATAGAAAATGACAAGACGAGCAGAACCTACCAAAAATTAAATTAATTTGCCAAGAAATAAGTGAGATTTAGGGTTGTTTAACTTTTTAGTTAAATATACACTATGTTATACAGTGACTGAGAAATCCCTCCAAACCATGTAATTATCTTATCTTCATATGAAATAAAACAAGTTGAAGCATGTCTTAATTTTTGTCCTTAATTGGTTATTGAAAAATTAATTTCTATATTTAAGACATGTTGTCATTAATCTTGAGTCTCAGTTTGAGAAATATTGTTGGTGATACGGAAGTTTATGTTGAAACTAATATTTATGTTGGTGACGCGTGAATTTTATGTCGAAACTAGGTTTGGTTTCAACTGATTTTGAAAATATCAAATAACGCGTTGAAACCTGTTTTGGTTTCAAATAATTTTGTCGACATTTTTGTCACCGAAACGTTTTGTTGGTGAAAAGATAAATTTATGTTGAAACCAATTTTGTTCAACTGATTTTATCGAGTTTTTTTCATCAAATTAAATGTTGTTGGTTATACGGAAGTTTAAGTTGAAACTAGGTTGGGTTTGAATTTATTTTGCTTCAATTTGTTGCGGGGGGTGGTGGTGTAGGTGATAATGGCGGTGGCGACAATGGTGGTGGTTGCGGAGTTGGTGGTGGTATTGGTTGGTGTTGGTGGTGGTGTCGATGGTAATACTAATACTGCTGGTGGTAGCGGTGTCGAGTTGGTTTTTGAAAAGAGTGGAGTTGATTTGGCTGTTTTTTTTGCCGAATTAAATTGAAAGGATAGTTTAGATAAATTTTGTTTTTTATCTATGTTTTTTATAGATGTATTTATTATAGCACGAGATATGAATTTATGGGGATATAGTTTGCACATTAGTATTAAATAGATAAATCCCATTACTACCCTCCACCATCAGGGACAAAGCCGAAGGGTGCATATGGGGTCTGCGGACCACACAAGATTTTTCTTAAGCTTGATTTTAGGGTAATTTTATATTTTATGGGTGTAAATATGTAGGGTACATCTGAAATTTTGTACCACTAAGAGCAAAGCCAGTGGGAATGATATATTGGCTAATTTGCTAAATATACACCCACAGTGTGATTGGCAAACCAAGAAAATGGGTTGACAAACTGGTATTTGTGGGAGTTTGCCAATCGAGGCGCTAGTTGAGTCGATCGACTCATTTAGAGACGATCATGAGTCGATCGAATCAGGTTGTACTGCTCGTCCCAAGCTAGGCCGAGCCTCGTCTCAACTTCAGATGAGCCTCGTCCTAGCTTGGGCCGACCTGATTCGACAATGGTCGCATCTCAACGGTTTTAATTCAACGGCCTTGATTCTCTCCCTATAAATTCACACAATTTCAACTCCAAAATCACTCATTCTCCACTCAAAAAATCTTCTACTTTCACTTAAATCTTAATCTTTCCATCTCAAACTTTTGATTTCAACTTATGGATCCTGAAGTGGAAAATGAAGAAGCACAAATGATAGGGGAAGCGTGGCTCCAACAAGCTTAAGGAATTATGCTACAGATTGATCAAATGGATGAAGATTCAGACGATACGAGAAGAATAACCAACCATATGATACAATTATACGTAGGGAAAATACCACGAGATCCAGAACCAAGGTTGTATTGACAAGAAGATGGAGATGGAGATATCGAGAGGAAGGACATCAACAAATGATACATGATTATTTTTACTAATAGAATTGTGTATACTAATGAAGATTTTCAACGTTGCTTTTGCATGCCATAACACTTGGTCATGCGGGTTATTGAAGAGCTTTGTCGAGAAAAACCTAAATTCAACTATCAATTGGATGCACTAAACATACAAGGACATATTCCTGAACAAAAGGTCACTGCAGCCCTAAGGATTCTAGGTTATGGTGTGCCGGCGGATGCCTGTGATATGTATTGTTGTATGGAAAAAACAACAACATATATATTCTCAAAATGCTTTGTGAAATTGTAGTCATCCATTTTGGTCCACTTTTTTTACGACAACCAACGCAAGATGCTGTCGAACGACTACTAGATGAAAACAGACAAAAAGGATTTTCCGGAATGCTAGGTAGCCTTGAATGCATGCATTGGGTGTGGCATAGATGTCCTTATGCTTGGCAAGGACAGTATAAGGGCCACTTCACAAAACCAATTGTTGTTTTGGAAGCGGCGGCCTCTTATGAATTTTGGATATGGCATGATTTTTCTGGACTACCGGGTTTTAATAAAGACATCAATGTTTTGCATAAATCTCCTTTGTTTGAAAAGATGAAGTATGGAACTGCTCCAGCTTCAAATTTCACCGTCAACGCCAATAACTATCATAGTGGGTATATTTTGGCGGATAAATTTTATCCTCAGTGGTCAACTCTAGTTTAAGCTTACGCTCATGTATCCCCAGGAGAGCGTGCAAAACAACATTTTAACACCAAGCGAATGACGGTTAGGAAGGATGTCGAACGAGAATTTGGAGTTTTGTAGAGGAAGTTTCATATAATTTTGTGGACCATATCGTTCGTTTAAACCAATAGAAATGAATATGGTTATGCTCACCTGCATCATTGATGTGGTTTTATATAGTGATAAAAAGAGGTTCGATTCTCGAACTTGTGAAGGTAATGATTTTAGAAAATATTAGACTTAACCTAAACTAATAAAAATCAGGAAAAATACACTAGAGATGATTTTTAGAAAATATGGAGAAAACTAGGAATCAGGATTCAGTTATTTCTAACAATTCATGTGATTAATCATGTAATTCTTTTTAACAATTTAATTCAAGTTTGCCAAAAATATGTTTCCTAAAAGAATAATTGTAAATCCTAAGCATGGGACATCAAGAGTAATTAACTAAGCATGACCCATCAAAAGAGAACACAACTATTTAATAAAAACCATTTTTTTCTAATTTAAATCCATGCAAATAATAATAAAAGAATTATAAATAATTATTAGAAAATAATTAAATCACATAAAATTGAGAAAAATACCTTATCCATCATCCCAGTAAATAAACTTACCCCATGGTGAAGAAAACTTGCTCAAAAGTTGATTTCATTGCTCAAAATATTGATTACAAGGTTTAAGAATAGTGCAACAGCTGAACAGATACGTATATAAGTGTCACAGAACAGGGTTCAGCTGTTACAAAGAGCTTTAAGCAACAGAACGTTCAAAACTTAACGCAACAGGAGCAGAGCTGCAACAGTGGAACATCAACACTTATAAATGTTACTGAGTCGTCTTCTTCGGTGATGGTGGATGAAGAACACGCCGGCCGGAGCACCAGCAGGTCACCGGCGGCGCCGGAACTTCACCGGATTTCTTCTGAATCGCTCCCTAGGCTTCTGTTCTCCTTTCTGAAGCTTGTAAACTCTTTATATAGTACTTAGGAACTCTCTGGAACATCCCAATCCCAGTATAATTCGGTTAATCACCGTGTAAATCCTGTTTCTATCCAAACAGGAACAACAACTCTTTTCCGACCAAATACATGATTCTATGGCCCAAATTACTCGGCTCTGATGCTTCTAATAGGTTATATGGACCTTTAATTAACTTGGGTAGCTATCAATTTGGATGAAATCCCATGAATTTTGCGATTTGATTTGAGCCAGAGAAGTTTCTGTTTGCGATGAAGCTTTGACCTGGTCAACTGGGTTTGACTCGGTCAACTGGCTTTGACCGAGTTGACTGGGCTGAGTTGACCCGCTGAGTTGGTCCGATCCAGCCCATCCCGATCCAAGGGTGCCCCAATCCAAAGTGTGGGTGCCTTGATCCATTTTCCCGGGTGCTTTGAACACTTTTTGAGCCAATTTTTCCACAAATCTTTATTCTTCTAATGTACCTACAAAAGCATAAAAACACGTAATAGACACACAATCGAATACTAACTCACTAGAAATTAAGGTGCAATTTAGACACTAAAATGTGTCTATCAATCATTTTGCATAATATGGTAACCAAGGAGACCCGACGGGATCCCAGTTGGACAAGTTATCCACATCAAAATTTGAGGAAAGATGTTCAACCTTTGCACGGTGTGCCAGCAAGAGAGTATAGAATGGTATAAGCGAAAATTGAACACATGTGATTATATGTTAGGATAAATGAGGATCTCACTGTTCATTTGTGGGATGACTTTGGAAGAAGAAACCCTCGCAGGATTTAGTTTTATTTTTTGAACTTTTTATAATTAGTTATTATTTCAATCATTTTATTTTATTTTAATTTGTTTTGTATTGTTTAAGGATAAAACATTGAAAATGAAATTAAGGATTAAATTTGTGAAAAAACAACACTGAAATTGAAACTAAAGGATTACATTGAAATTGAAACATTAAAACAAAGGATTACATCCAAATTTTAAAACTATCACTAAAACAAAGGAGTAATCTAGTGGAACAATAGCATTACTGATATCCTCATCAGAATCAACGTCAACTAAGTTTGGGCATTGTTGTGCCTTATGTGTTTTAATTTTATTTATTTCTTCCTGCCACATTCTTAGTTGTGTATGATTCATCTTCCACGTGTCCATTCCCAAAATTCCTCTCATGTGAGCATTAAAAAGATTTTGTACAAGTGCCTTGCGACCTCGCCTAATTTCTGCAGCCATTCTCTTGAGTTCTACCATTTTACCAATATCAGTCTTTTCTTGTTTTTCAAAAATCTTGGAAGTTGACATCTGAAGTTGAAGATTCAGTGGCTTCTTGAGCCGCCTTTCTGATCCTTTTAGCTTTTTGTTGCCTGGTCCATCATATCTTTCTGTATTTCCATTAACATTAAGATTAAAATTAGCATGTTGGAATACATTTGCGTTGGGTTGTTGGGTTAAGGTTTTTTCTGGTGAAGAATAAGTAAAGGGAGACCCTTGAGAAACGTTTGCCGTCTCGAAAGGGGATTGCTTTGGTACTTGATATCCATCTAACATATGGGGGTTAAATCGGTTCAGGAATTTGAGGATATGGAAATATTCTTCGTGTTTGAAAGGCGAACCAGCTTTTTTACTTTACATGCTTCTCGAGTTTTTCGCATCTGCAGTTTCAACATTTACAAATTAGTTATCAAACAATTTTTAAAATCAGTTAAACAATCTGAAATACAACTAACTTACTATATCAGCTTCAGTATCACCGCTTCCTTTTTGGCGTTTCACTTGCATCATCATAGAAACCCAAATGCTAATGTTTTTGATGATTATATAAAAATGACCTGATAACCCGCTGAAGTCATGTTTATTTGGATTCTTAGTTTGCTCGTCAAATATTTTAAAAATATTCTTCCAAAGCGTCGCATGGCCTTGATTAACACTATTGATAGAATCAAGCGTACATGCTACATATCCGCTACAAATAGCTTTATCTTCTAGGAGACTAAACATTAGACTGCGAGGCTTTTGTGAACCCTTTCCTGATTCAGAATTTTGTGTTTGTGATGACCGTTATTTTTTCTGATATTTTTTTTTAGCAAAAGTAGAGATCAAGAGTTTGAGTTGGAAATATTAAGATTGAAGTGAGATTAGAAGAAATTTTGAGTGGAGAAGATATGATTTTGGAGTTGAAATTTGTTGAATTTATAGGGAGAGAAATGAGAGCCGTTGGATCTGATCGTTGAGATTCGATCGTTGTTGAGGCATATTAAACCGCTCGTCTCAGTCTAGGCCGAACGGTTCAATATGCCTCGATCAGTCCAGTACGCACAGTTTATACAATTCTCCACTGCCCTAAATCAAGTTTGCCTATCCACCTAACTTGACAAATTAACCTATATGCTAAGTCCACTGAAATTATTCTAATAAGATCAAAATTTTAATGAATGTTAAAATAATTGGTCAACCCCAGGAGGCCAGGACTGAATTCCCTATCCACCATCCCAAAAGGAAAAACGGTCGAAATTTACTGGATTACTTAATTGTTTTGGGTTGATAAGTAAATTTGAAGAATGCTTTATTTTCTTATATTCTTTTTGTTTTACTTTTTCGCTACAAATTCCTTTTAAGTTATATTCTGTTCCAATTTTCAAATACTTGCACGCCAAACACCCTGTTGGGTTCTACGTCTGACTTTTCAACGGAAAAATCAAATTCCAACCTTTTACTGTTTTTTTTTTTTTTGACGGAAAAGATTCGAAATTTATTAGATAAATAGAGGGCTACAAAGGTCATCGTTTAACTGGGTTAGGAAATCGGAGGGTTCACTCCAAGTTTTTCCTTCCCCTTTTAAACGGGCTTCATTAGCCATAGTGTTTGCAATTTTGTTGTCTTCTCTACCTATAAAAGATAAATTACATGAAACAGATAATCTTAAAAGTTTTTTGCATTCTTTGATTAAGGTGTGACAAGACCAAGGAGTCGCCCTTGAGATACTGTTGATGTCATCAATGATATTCTTTGCGTCTCCTCGTAGCAAAATATGTCTCCAACCTTTTCCTTCTGCCCAAGAAATGGATTCCTTCAGGGCTATTGCTTCTGCCTGGTGACTAGATCCTGCTTTTGTCACCCCAGAGAACCCTGCAATGAAACCTCCGTTTGGAGCGCGTGCTACGCCTCCATATCCTGCTAGAGGGTCAGATTTTGAGTAAGAACCATCAAAATTTATAATAACGTAGCTCATGTCTGTAGTGGTCCAGAAAGAGACAAGTTTTTTTTTCAGAATTTATGGTCTTTTGAGGGTAGGTTTCTTGGTTTCCTTGAGTTTTGGGTAGGGTAGAGTGATTATGGCGATTGCCGATACCTTCTATAGGTTGATTTAGGGAGTCTTGAGACCCCGGGATGTGGTTGGTTTCCTTGGTGGGGATGTGATTGTTTTTTGTTTTAATGGTGGGGATGTGGTTTGTACTGGTGGGTAGGGGATTAGATGGGGTAGTTGTTCTGGTAATGATTTGGATCACTATGTCGGGGTTGGGTTTGACTTCCTCGAAAATGATGTCACACCTATGTTTCCAGATTCTCCAGAGAATCTGGGTGATGTAGGTGATTGAAGGTTTATCATTGAAGGAGATCATGTTGTTTTGTTTGTGCCAGGATTTTATCCAGTCATTAATGCAGTTGTAGGGGAGCATGTTGTTGTATAGATTAGGCCAGAGAGTCTGCCAAATTTTTTTTTTACTGTTTACAAGTACAAACTGTGAGCTGTGTCTAATGTTTGACCTTTTTTCTTTTCTTTTTGACCTTACAAGTGTGTACGCAAAAAAAGTGCCGGTTCCAATGATTTTTTCTTGTTATACCAGAGGAAAAATAAAAAGCTCGTGAGATGGAAAATAAGCAAAACCGAACAAGGAACACCGGAAACTTGTAAATGCTTTTATATCGAAATTTTTGGCATAGAGATATTACCAATTTGAAGTTGAAACTTGTACGAATTGTTTTTATTTCTTTTCTTTTAAGCAATTAATTTGTTCATGATGCACTTTCACTGTTAAAAGAATCTGCTTATGTCAAGTATTTTAGGTTTAATTATGTTATTTCTAGATTATTTTTCAAAAAAATCAATCCACGACTAAAACATTATAAATACTGAAAATGATACAAGTGAAAAATTAAAGTAAAATATTTTCATATGAAAAATAAATGAATAACTCCAACAGTAATCTGTTTCTTAACACAATATTTTCCTTAGAATATTTTTTCCTTCAAAAATTCAAAACAAATACCTAAAAAAAAAGATTTAGTCATATTAAAAAAAATTAGGTAGGATATGCCGCGTAATTTACAATACAAAAATTCTCTTATAATCACTATTGAAATTCTTTTTTAATACATTTTTCTTAAACAAAGCTCCTAAAGAAGAATTTATATATTAAAGTGGAATTTCTATTTTAATATATCAACATTCAATTTTCTTTTATTACCAACTTCAAAATTTGATTATTTTCTCAAAATTTTCAAAGATTTCCCAAGTGACTTTCTTTTTTTCCTTGGGATCTATATTTTTTTTCTTGTTTCAAGAATTTAAAACAAATACCTAAAATGTCAGACTCAATACATTAAAAAATTAATATACGCCACTATAAATTTAAGATGCTTCAATTTTTTTTTTTATTATTTAAGGACTACACTCCATGAATGGTGTCTTTTTTCTCTTTTATTTCTTTTGGTTGAAAGTGATGTCCTTCCTCTTACAACTATATAAATACTACATCACCATTTAAGAAAATATAATCTCATTCTCATAAATCAAAACCTCTATTTCTCCTTGCTTTTCCTCTGCTTCCATGCAGGCCAGTCTAACCTGGCCTTCTCAGGCATCATCCGTAGCTACTAACACATGTACTTTACTCAACAAACAATCGAGTTTTCTCCCCGGCGGTTCACTTCTCAACTCGAAATTTTCGCCGCGGCCGTCATCAAAGTCGAACCATTATCTTTCAGTCACGGCAGCAACAGAAATCAAACCAGTTGAAGCTTTTAATCTTCAAACCCATATCTCTAATTTAGAGAAGTTGCTTGCTGAACCGTCATCTCATGATCAACAACGAATACAAGAACAGCAACCCGCCATTGAGAGAACTAATTCAAGGAACAACTATAAGCGTTTCTTAGAGGCATTGAATTTCACAAGAATGTGGCCAGAAATGAAGAAACAAGAAGTGGAAGAGAATCTGTCACCAAGACAATTGCAACTCACCGTCGCCGAAGTATTCGCCGAGGAATAGTTTAGGTAGCAGGTGGCTTGAATACCATGGCAGTAATGATCGGATCGGTCTACTTGATCCCCTCGATGAAAATCTCCGGCGAGAAATCGTCAGATATGGGGAATTCATACAAGCAGCTTACCGCTTACGTTACCTTCCATTCCGATCCAGCAACGCCGACTAACCAAGCACCGCTGCCACGCCATATACAATTACCGGACAGGTCATACAAGGTTACCAAGAGTTTGTATGCTACGTCGTCTGTCGGATTGCCGCAGTGGTTTGATGATGTGACGCCTGATTTGGGTTGGATGATTCAGCGATCTAGCTGGATTGGTTATGTGGCAGTTTGCGACGATCAGAAAGAGATCAAACGGATGGGAAGGAGAGATATAGTCATCGCTCTTCGGGGTACTTCCACGTGTCTCGAATGGGCGGAGAACGTCAAAGACCTCTTGGTCAGTGTTAATGATGATGAGTCGGAAGAGTCGCCACCGAGTGAACTCAGTCAAGAACGCTTACAAGCTAAAGTGGAATGTGGGTTCTGGAATCTGTACACGACTAGAGCAACTCATATTCCAAGTCTATCCGAGTACATAACTCAGGAAGTTCGGAGACTCGTGGAGCTTTATAAAGGCGAGCCATTGAGTATTACGATAACTGGTCACAGCCTTGGAGCTGCATTATCAGTGCTAGCGGCAGACGAGATTAAAAAATCGTTGGCAGATGCACCGTCAGTGGCTGTTTTTTACCTTCGGCGGACCACGTGTCGGTAACAGAGGTTTCGCAAATAGAATCAAATCCAACCGCGTCAAGGTGTTAAGAATCGTAAATTCGCAAGATATGATCACGCGTGTACCAGGGATGTTGGTAAACGAAACTCTCGATTACAAACTAAGAGAAGAAGTGAAAGCAAGTACAGTGCTAAACATATTAGATAATAACATGCCGTGGGCATACTCACACGTCGGAAGCGAACTACGTCTCGATAGTAAAATGTCACCGTATCTAAAACCCAATGCTGATGCCGCGTGTTGTCATGACTTGGAAGCTTATTTACATTTGATGGATGGATATTTAGCATCAGATTGTCCATTTAGACCAAATGCAAAGCGGAGTTTATTCAAGTTGTTGCATGAGCAAGGTCCTAATGTTAAGAAATTATACACAAGTAAAGCTAAGTCATTGCAGAAAGTGAGTCTTGAACACAGTAATAATAACAAGGAAGTTAGTAATCCATTATCGTTACAAAGTTGTTTACCTAGTCCATCATCTTATTATTAATCAAAACAATGTACTGTTAATCAACCTTCAAATTTTGGAGACAAAATCGACATTCTGTAAAAACATATAAGCTTCGCTAGAAGTTAATTTTAGCCCCATCAAATTTGTTCAATCAATTGGAGGTGGAGACAAAGTAATTAAGACAATGGAAACCTGTGTACTTGCCTGTTCATGTTCATCAGTCTTATTTCAGTCTTTCAAATTTAGGAAGACAAGATGTTCCCCATCAGCTTGCACACACAAATACTACCACTCCCAGTAATTTCCTTGATGGATTGCACTTCGAAAAACAGAAAAACCGTCACGACTCACATCTAAAGACCCATCATCGTGTAGATTCAAAATCAACATACTCTGTGTGCTGCCTCGATGAGTTCGTCAACTAAAAATCAATTCCACTAGTTGGGTAACCTTCATTAACCAGACCCACTGAAACACTTCTCACATGCTTCATGAGCGAGACACCAGCATTCTATTAAGCTAATATTGCATCTACAATAGTGGCAGTAGAGGCTTATAGTTACAACTTGAGAGTCGCCTCAAAGAACATATCGGAAACAACACTTCAGGTAATAGAACAACCAAAAGTTGCTCCACCAAGACAATGCAAAAGTATTCTGTACCATAAAATCTGCACTTACAAAAAATGACAATCCTTGTACTCATGACATTTTGCACTATGTTGTTAATGTATACAATCATATCGGAAACTATGTAAAGAAGTGGTTGGTGAATAACACAGGACCAATTTGGTATACAAACTTTTGTAATCCTGACATTTTATAGTATTCACAATCTGCTCACCTACACTAAGCAACCTTTCTGTCAGCTATTGTATAAAAGAGTCTTCAGTTTCTCCTCATCTGTAATTTTCAAAAGCTTCCACACCCCTAACCTCTGAAATTTGAGCAAATGCATCTAAAAGGAAAACGACTGAAATACGACAACCATAAAATAAAATTAAAAGAAAGAAAAAAAGCTGACACATGTTCTCAGACCTGAAATGTTTTATAATAATTGGAACTAATACAGATTCAAATCTCTTGTTTTTTATGGTGTTAGAAGTAGATGATTAGGCCAGTCGACCAATTTTTATAGACCTCCGGGCAGAGTTGTCATATTAAAGCTTCTTGAATGCCACTCCAAATGCCCACCTAGATCAAATAATGTACCCTGAAGGACTGAACAAATATTATTTTTTCCACAGGACTGAAAAATCTGGTTCAGGATGGAAGACAGCTACAGCGGATAGGATAAACAACACAGTATGATATGGTACAGCTATTATCTACAGCCTCACAACTACAACATCCAAACTTTGTACATGAGCAAATAGAATAATGCATGGTTGCAAGGTAGGCATTTGGCGGATACGGTACAGATAATGGCATGGCAAACAAGGCAGTATAAAAAACTGGTGCTTAGTGCTACACTAGAAGTCTAAAACCCGTGGTGTGAACCTGGTTGCGCAAGAAATGCATCTTATGCTTTATGAGACCCAGGTAAGTAAAAAACAGGAAAAATTGTATGATAACGGATTCCTTGCTAGTTGGCAACAGCATAGGAGCATATAACATGATTGTATATATTAACAGAATCATCTTGGATCATACACACTGACGCATAACAATGTTAGAACTTCATAACTGAATGACAAAAAGTTAACTACTCCCTCTGTTTCAAAATATATGTCCGCTTTGACTAAATCAAAATATTAAGAAGACCAGAGAAATATCCAAAATTACCCCTACTAAATGCTTTATTATTACTAAAATTAAAAATATCAGTTTATTTTTAAAAGGAATGAAGTATAAGCAATAAAGATACTAGCACATTTGTTCCTAATTATACAAATATTGTTTAAGATTTTAAACTGGGTTCCATTAAAAATAAGTTTATGAGTATAAAAGTTCAAGAGTATATTTGAGAGATCGGCATAATACTACTATAAACAGAAGATGAACACAATTTTAAAACTGACGAAAATGGATTAGAGGACAGATATTTTGAAACGAAGGGAGTAATTTTTAGGAAGATGTACTGGATTAAGACTGGATATAAAACAAAGTTTTAATTCCATTACATGTTGTACGCCAAAAGAAAAATAGAGGAATATTTACGTGCAAAGTATGCAGTAGGGACTAGCAAAAAGTTCACCTGTTCCCTCTGGCGATAATTCTTCAAGTTCGACTGCTTCCACCGGCTTCTAGTGTTTTCGTGTTTTCTTCTCCAAATGCTTTCAGTGAAACTAAGGTGTTAATATGAGGAACTGAACGAAACATTCTTCTACCAACATCCCCAAGCATTTTGGAAGAACTAGATTTTAGGTCATAAAGATAGAGCTTCGTACCCGAGCAACATAAAACTGTATGACTACTTGTAAGGGCAAGTGAAGCAGTGTAAGGATCCGTACTGATTAAACCGAACTCTTTACTCCAACTAAATGAGCCGTCATCTTTTTTCTTCAATAACCATACATTAGAACTTTTGCCGTCTCTACTATAGTGTACACCACAATAATGACCTCCCAAAACCCCACCTCGGAAATTCTCATTCAAATGTTCATCTAACTCCACAAAAATTTCATTAGCCAAATCAAATGCCCTAATTTTCCCCTTTCTGAAATTCCAATAAAGAAATCCATCAACAGAGGCAGAATGTAGTCCACCAGAGGAACCCGGAACTTTGATCTTCCCTATATTTCTCCATCCTTTACCACTGGCGAGAGTGTAAACCTCTATGTGTGCAATTTTGGGTTCTTCCAAAAAAGTGTAAAGCCTAACAACCTTGTACTCATTAGTCGAAGCAACGTAACCAAATCCAGACAACATGAAATCAACCAGATGATAATGCTTATCTCTATCAAGTTCTGGAAGAGTGATGCATTCTCTAGTGATTGGATTACAGATAAGCAACATAAGAAGCACTAGAAGACTCATCCATAGTATAATGACTAGGTAATCCGTTTATACAAAGCAAACCGTTAAATGAACCAAGGATACTGTATGAATCAAACGGAGGGATCAAATACAATTTCTTAAATCCATAAGAAGAAACCTCATCATCATATTCTAAATAACATAACGAAAGATCATCCATCTTGCAAATAAAGCTATATTTACCAGAATCAGCAGTAGAATTCAGATTACTAAGGAGGAGATTTGAGTGCATTTGAGAGAAGGATGGATGGTGAAGAACGTTTCTCCAGGTTTTGGAAACTGATTTGCAATCTAAAACTGATTCAGTTGGTAACCGACTGAATATGTCTAACATGATCTCTGCTGGAAGATCACTGAAATTCCCCATCAAAACTATCTGTTTATTTATGAGGAGAACAGAAATAAAGAGGTTATAAGAATTTTAAGAAGATGGTGATGGAGATGAACAGCAGGAAATTCAATTAGGTTCTTTTTTTGTTACGTGAAAGGATTTTTGATTGAAAACCCCCAAATTCACGATTTCGAGCAAAGTCAGTCAACTCACCGAGTCATGATGACCTTGTTGGATATTTCTGGACGAGCATACCCTTGTCTAGACTAGATGCCCCTTCCGGTTTGCAATGTCACCAGGGAACCGTGAGTACCCCTTAACCATGGGCCTACTTGTAGTTTGATGCCAACTGTGGTTCAAGACAGGTGGGTGTGCAGTTGTACCCACAACCCAGTTGGCTCTAAATCCTTAAATCATAAAGAAATTAGGCTGAGAAGCCTAATTATGCTTAGTGTCTCAGCCTAATTATGTTTAGTGGCTCTCCTAGCAGGGGCGGAGCCGAAAGATAAAAGTTTTAAGACGAGGTAAAAACGTAAAAAAATATTTGGAATAGATAAAAAAAAGAAAAGGCTTGGAATATGTAAAAATAGGTTTGAGAGCCAGCCCAGCAGGTAGACAACTGTCTACCCATACCATAGGCTGATCCGCCCCTTCCCCATAGTAAGAGTTTGCTTCTCTAAAGTCATAATTTTGGCTCCGTCCCTGGTTCAAGATCTTGGAAACTAATTGTGTCTACAACAACCTTCTGGTAAATTGGCACGAAAGTCATGAAATGTAGGGCTGTCAATGGGTCCGGGTCCTCCAGGATATCATAGTACCCGGACCCGGACCCTGATATTTTTATCGGTTCCGGGTCCTAACGGTTCCGGTTCCGATTCCTAATTCCTTGGACTCGGAACCGGACCCTATTAAAAGAGAGGGTAATTACCGGTTCCGGGTAATTACCGGGTCTTAAGAAATGATTATAAAAAGTTTAAAATTTGATGTTTGAACACATATCTTATATTACATCAAAACATTAAGTAATGAATTCAACAATCCATCTCCAACCGATATAAATGTATCTATAAAGCAAAGGTTGCCGTAATATAACCACAAAAAATTGGCAAACTTATTATATATATAAAGTGTTTTCAAAAAAAGTGACCGCGAGTGCAACTCTCCTTCATAACTATTAACAAAACATCAGGGAAAGTTTGCAATTTTAAATATTCTTTGGCCATATAAAAAAGAAGCTTCGTTTATATGTAATTAACCATCATGTCCTGCAACATATACAAATACAATATAAAGAACTGCAAGGTGAAAGATGAAGAGCAACACAAAGTATAATGAGTTTCAGCTGCATTTTAACAGTAACAAATTACCTGACATGCGACATCATATATCTCTCCAGCACACCATATTAGAAAGTTAGAGACTTCACAAAAAACAAAAAATATTGTATTCCTGCAAAATGCCAGCACATCATATGAAGTTGGTGTGGTTGAGTCTTGAAAGTTAGAGGTAGAGAAGATCAAAATGCAGTAAATAATAAATATTGTGTAAGCACAGTAAAATATGAGTTAAATGTGGTTTCAACATGAGTAAATAATCAAACCTGCAGGTGCACCTTTTTTCTCTGATAAGCACAGTAAAGTATGAGTAAATAATGCACTTACAATCATCTTTCCTAGTTTGAGGTTCCAGGGAAACTTCTGATCTAAAGAGCCATACTAAAAAAGACAAAAAAATAAATAGAATACTAGCATCCGTTCTAGTGAAATCCAAGATTAACCAAATCTATATCAACACATGACTTTTCAACAACCATTTTCAAAATAACCATATTCCTCACTAGCTGTCAAATTCAAAGACTATCCAAATTCATGACAAACCAAAGTTGAGAGATATTCAAGACATACCAAGAAAAGATGATGATGATGATGTATGTTCATTACCTATCTACAATACTGATAGGCATATTTTTGTGTCTATATTGCGCCCGAATATCTGTTTCGATAGTACTCGATTTTACACTTATTATAATTTTTTATGTCTTTGTAGGTATTTTTGAGAAATAAACATTTACGGAAAAATTGGCTCGAAAAGTGTTAAAGGCACCCTGGAAAATGAATTAAGGCACCCACACTTTGGATAAGGGGCACCCCCTTTTATTCAAATTCTAATGTGGCGGGAACACGGGTGTAACGAAGTGAAATTTCTGTGTACGCTGTGTACGTGATTTTTGGGATGTTTTGGAGTTCCAAATTGCTTCAAAGACTACAAGAGTCCAATACCAACTCAAACACTTCAATTTGGAGGGATTTACGCCAGAGAATATTTCCACAGCCGTGAACTTGGACGGGAATTTGGATTCCGGCTTGGAATCGGATTTGTGAGTGTTTTGGATATTTATTAAGAGTTTTAATAGGTTTGGAAGACTCCCTAGGGTTCCTTTTCCCTATATATACCAAGAGAGACCAAGGAAAAAAGGGACAGAAGCTCAGAGATCATCACTGAAGAAAACAGAGAATTCCGGCCGACTGTTCTTGCCGCAGCTCAACGGAGAAGATGAACAAGGAACGCTTATAAAAGTTGTTGTTCCTGTTGCGTCTTCCCTTTTCTTTCCTGTTGCTTATTTCTTCTTGTAACGGCTGAACCATCTTCTGTAACGTTTATTAACGTATCAAATCAGCTGTGTTACATCTATTTACCTTTGTAAACACTTTTTGGAGCAATGAAAGATTATTTTGAGCATATTTTCTCTACCATGAGCTAATCACCATTACTGGGACGACGGAGGAAGCTTTTTCTCCAATAATTAAGTGGTAAATATATTTTTATTTATTTATTTATAATTCTTTTATTATTATTTGCATGGAATTAAATTAGAAAAAAAATGGTTTTTATTAAATAGTTCTGTTCTATTACTCTTGATGTCCCATGCTTAGGATTTACAATTATTCTTTTACAAAACCTATTTTTGGCAAACTTGAATTAAATTGTTAAAAAGAATTGCATGATTTTACCACCTGATTTATTGATTAAAAGTGGAATCCTGAGTCCTGGTTCTTCCCATCATTTTTAAATCATCTTTACTTTAATCTGTTTATTTTCTGTTATTAAAAATTAGGTCTAGAAATTAAGTCTTCACAAGTCCGAGAATCAAATCTATTTTACCACTATATAAAAATCACATCAATTTTTGGCCCCGCTGCCGGGGACTTGTTTTTAGGTTTAGGGTTTTAGATTTATTTTTAGGTTTTATTTTTAGTTTCATTATTTTACTTTGTTCTATTTTACGTTTCTTTTGGTATTTCTCTTTGTGCTACAGGTTGAATTTTGGATCGAAAACGGAGTAAGCCAAAGTTTTGGAATTAAAGCTAAAGACTTGGAGTTAAAGGGAAACGCTTAAAGAACGAAAAAGAAGATCGAAGATTTTATTTTTCTTAATTAGATTTTTAGTTTATTTTAATTAGTTTTAATTCGTTTAGAAAATTGTTTTAGGGTTTTTATTATTTCTGTAATTTTTCTTTTATTTTCGGACATTTTTTGGACTTTCTTTTGGACATTTGGAATCTTTATTATTTTAAACCCTACGGAAGGGTATTATTTAAATATAAACTGTTACAGGGAAGGACGACAATTACGATATTGTCTCAGCCCCTCGGGTTCGCACACTGACAAAGGAGTCAGTGGCCTGCGTCGACTACAACCGAATCATCCCCCGTCTGGTACGGGAGGTAAGACTCGATCAACCCACAAATCTCCTGCAAGTGGGTTTACTGTATTCCTTCGTATGCATATATGTTGAGGAACTGAATACAGATTTAATTTTCTAGAAAAGGGCAAGGACTGGCCATACAAGATAAGGACTCGGATTTCATCACCGTTTCCTTCTTGCCTGCTTTAGGAACACGAAACCTACGCGAACCTACTCCTAAAATTTGACTAGAAAGAGACCGATAAGGTAACGAACTTATAGGAAACTCGTTTGAAAGGACTGTATTGGTTATTTTATTAGCTTAACTCAAAGAGAAGGAAGATTATTTTAAAGTTGATTAGAGCCACCCTGTAGCCCAGGGAAACGTTGCCAAAGAGATAGGGTTATCAAAGCTCCCTAGAGCTTATCTTGTTTCTCTTCAACTTGATTTAATTCAGACCGTTCTAAGAGGTTTGCTAGAACTGTAACTAGTTGCCTTTCGGAAGAATAGAAGCTGGTCTAGAAACAATCTAAGTGGAGCCATCATGCTTTTTGTTTGCTAGATTTAATAGGTTTGATTTGGTTGAGTCAGTCTTGATTGTGATTGCTTAGAATTTCCTTCAGTTTAGGATTTAGTTTTAGATTTTCTCTTTTAGTGTATGCCAAGCTCGCCCTCTCAGCGGACTTGGAATAGAGACTCTCAAGGTCGTTTAATTAGTGGGAAACTTAGTGTTGTCCTTAACGTTGAAAACTCGACTTTGTGTGAAGAAGTTACTTCTATTTCTTTGATAACGCCAACGCTGACGACTTTAAAAGCTTTGTTGAACCCTACTAGGAGTTCTCGTCCATCATGTATCAAGTTAGCTGATACTGAAGCAACCTATGAGTTAAAACCTGGGATCATACAGATGCTCCCAATATTCTTAGGGAAAGAAAATGAAAACCCCTATTCCATGCTAGGGATTTTGAGGAAATATGTAGTACCATCGGGATTAAGAACCTAGATGATGAATCGTTGAAACTTAGACTATTTCCGTTTTCGCTAAGAGACAAAGCCAAATCTTGGCTATATAGTTTGACTCCCGAGTCAATTGAAACCTATGAACAACTTACATCTTCTTTTACCCAGAAGTTTTTCCCTAGGCACAAAATTTCGTCTATTAGGCAGCAGATTTGCACATTTTCCCAACTAGAGGGAGAATCTTTATATAGGTATTTAGAGAGGTTCAATGACTTACTGTCCCAATGTCCTGATCATGGTTTAGAAAAAGTAAGGTTAGTTCAGATCCTCTATGAGGGTCTAAATTATTCAACAACAACCATGGTTGAGTCGTTATGCACAGGTGCATTTGAGAGTAAAACTATCGATGACGCGATGACATTTTTGAATGAAATCGCCGAAAAAACCCAACAATGGGAAAACAGTAAGGATCCCCAGAAAACAATTCTTCTAAGTAGATGGAATGTCAATAGGGTAGAAGGATCTTTTGAATCAGATGCCAAAATAGCTGCTATATCAAAGAGGTTCGAAGCTTTAGAACTAAGTCAATCTAGTAGTATTGAGCCCAAATCGTTTTGGGAACAACAGAATAGTGAGGAGCAAGCCCATGCTCTTTATAATAACACTAGGTTTGATAATCATCAGAAGTTCGACTTACTCAGAAACCTATAACCCTGGTTGGAAAAATCATCCTAACCTTTCTTGGTCCAAGGGCCAGAATCAAGGTCAGTCTAGTAATTCTAAGGTTCCCCCAGGTTTTAGTTATGCTAAGAACCCTTCTGGACCAACACAATTTCAGAGCTCTATAGAAAAGACGATAATGAGTTTAGCTGAGAAGTCTGATCAGAGATATAATGAATTATAGCGGGCTATTTCGAATTTAGAAACCCAAGTTAGTCAGATCGCTGA
The DNA here is from genome assembly GCA_023531435.1 of Papaver californicum. Classification (NCBI taxonomy): domain Eukaryota; kingdom Viridiplantae; phylum Streptophyta; class Magnoliopsida; order Ranunculales; family Papaveraceae; genus Papaver; species Papaver californicum. The sequence goes on from JAJJMC010024260.1 coordinate 431,104, forward strand.
AGCTCTGAGAGAAAGAGAAACAGGTAGGTTCCCTAGTCAACCCCAACCCAATCCTAGAGGAGTTAATGAAATATCTACCGGTGAGAAATCATCAAGTCACGTAAATGCAATTAGCACCCTTAGGAATGGTAAGGTGATAGATAACAAGGTAACTAGGCCTGATAGTGAACATACTGTAGTTCACCCTGATCTAATAGCTAAAGAGACTGATAAAGTCTCTGAAGAGCCTGAGGCAGCCCCTCATAAGCCAGACTTCGTGCCCAGAGCCCTATTCTCACAGTTGTTAGCACCCACTAAGAAGGAATCCAACTTTAATGACATATTGGAGATTTTTAAGCAAGTCACGATCAACCTTCCATTATTAGATGCAATTAGGCAGATTCCCTCTTATGCCAAGTTCCTTAAGGACATGTGTACGCGAAAGCGAAAACTTAGCGTACATAAGAAAGCTTTTCTAGCTAGTCATGTAAGTTCAATTATACAGAATAGTACAGCTCTTAAGTACAAAGACCCAGGTTCCCCAACCATTTCTTGCACAATAGGAAACTACCGTGTTGAAAGAGCATTACTTGACTTAGGAGCCAGCGTGAACTTATTATCGTACCATGTGTACCTCCAGCTAGGACTTGGTGATTTGAAACCTACTCAGATGACATTGCAGTTAGCTGATAGGTCTGTGAAAATTCCTCGTGGTATCATAGAGGATGTATTGACTAAGGTGGATAAATTTATTTATCCGGTGGATTTTGTTGTGCTTGATACCCGACCTGTTCCTGATCCAGAGAATCAGATACCCGTGATGCTAGGTCGCCCGTTTTTAGCAACATCTAATGCGATCATTAACAGTCGAATCGGTGTTATGAAGTTATCTTTTGGTAATATGACTATTGAACTAAATATCTTCAATATTAGTAGAAAACCACATGAGTTAGATGACTCATGCATGGAAGCGGTAAAAATGATAGAAACATTAGTTCAAGAGTCATTACCAAACACTTTGTTAGAAGATCCGTTAGAGAAATGTCTAGCCCACTTAGGATTTGATTTTGATGATGATAGGGTAATCAATGAGGTGAATGCTTTGAGATTCAGTACCCATGTTAGACACTAGCAATGGGTGGAAACCTAAGTTTGAACAACTACCAGTCTCTAAGTATACTCTAGTTCCTTCTTTAGAAGAGCCTCCTAAGTTGGACCTTAAGCAACTACCGGATACTTTGAAATATGTGTATTTAGGCCCATCTGAGACTTTTCCTGTAATTGTAGCTTCTGATTTGGATAGAGATACCACTATTTTAGACGATATAGAACTCTCTTGTTTGGAAACCAATAATGGTTTAGAGGAACGAGTTTATCCTGAGTCCAACGATTTAGAAACAATAGTCGTAGATAACAGAGATAGACCCGTAGAGATTTTAAATATGAGTGAGGATGCACCACTTGATTATAACTTAGAAGAAGAAATTTACAATATTCGAGAATCTGATGATCTAGAAATTAAGGAAATTGTGACTAGTCTATCTAGAGACACCCAAAATTCTAAGTTTGGGGGTGATTATCATTCTCCCTGTGCTTTACCTTTGAATCTTTTAGAAGTCCCTCACTTGGGACTTGATGTTTGTGCCTCTACCATATTAAGAGATTATCTTCAAGAACTGTTTCCTGAACCTAATTATGTCCATAAATAAGTTCAGTTGTTGGAAACTCATCCTCTGGTCGATGTGGTTTACCTAGGCGACAATACCCAGAGTGACTTTGTTTTCCTACCAAAATATTTTCTTCCATATGTGGGAACGTGATAGACACATTTTAGTGTCTAAATTGCACCTTAATTTCTAGTGAGTTAGTATTCGATTGTGTGTCTATTACGTGTTTTTATGCTTTTGTAGGTACATTAGAAGAATAAAGATTTGTGGAAAAATTGGCTCAAAAAGTGTTCAAAGCACCCGGGAAAATGGATCAAGGTACCCATACTTTGGATTGGGGCACCCTTGGATCGGGATGAACTGGATCGGGCCAACTCAGCGGGTCAACTCGGCCCAGTCAACTCGGTCAAAGTCAGTTGACCGAGTCAAACCATCATCGGGAAAGTCCTGTTTCAAACAGGAAAGGATTTGGTTGCTGATTTGGAGTTGTTTTCGTAAATTGAAGGTGACCCATTGCGATTAGAGTTCAAAGCAATAGAAAGACATCAAGAAATCCCGGAAAATCATCTCGGGAAACCCAATTTTGGCCGGAATCAGGACTCGGTTCCTGTTTGGATTTGGATTGAAGAATTGGAGTGATTCGAGAGAGTTCTATTAGGTTTAGAACTCTCTCTAGGGTTTGTGAAGTCTATAAATACGAAGTGAAGCCAAGAAAATCAAGTACAAAACCCTAGAGAGCGATTCAGAGAAAATCCGGTGAAGTTCCGGCGCCGCCGGTGACCTGCTGGTGCATCGCCAGCACTGTTCTTCACCCACCATCGCTGAAGAAGACGACTCAGCCACACTTATAACTGTTGCTGTTCTACTGTTACAGCTCTGCTCCTGTTGCGTTAAGTTTTGAACGTTTCTGTTGCTTAAAGCTCTCTGTAACAGCTGAACCCTGTTCTGTGACACTTATATACGTATCTGTTCAGCTGTTGCACTATTCTTTAACCTTGTAATCAATATTTTGAGCAATGATATCAACTTTTGAGCAAGTTTTCTTCACCATGAGCTAAGTCTATTTACTGGGATGATGGAGGAGGTTTTTCTCTCAATTTTATGTGGTAAGTTTATTTTTAATTAATTATTTATAATTCTTTTATTATTATTTGCATGGATTTAAATTAGGAAAAATGTTTTTATTAAATAGTTGTGTTCTCTTTTGATGGGTCATGCTTAGTTAATTACTCTTGATGTCCCATGCTTAGGATTTACAATTATTCTTTTAGGAAACATATTTTTGGCAAACTTGAATTAAATTGTTAAAAAGAATTACATGATTAATCACATAAATTGTTAGAAATAACTGAATCTTGATTCCTAGTTTTCTCCATATTTTCTAAAAATATTCTCTAGTTTATTTTCCTGATTTTTATTAGTTTAGATTAAGTTTAATATTTTCTAAAATCATTACCTTCACAAGTTCGAGAATCGAACCTCTTTTTACCACTATACAAAACCGCATCAGAACGTTAGAATTTCAAATGTGTCAGTTATTAAGTTTTGAGATTAAGCCTAATTACTTTAGGAAATTAGAATCAACACATTTTCTTAAGAATGACCACCTTCATAGTAGTCAACTATGTGAGTCAAATGAGTTAAATATGAGTGAATTTAAGGATCCACAACTATTCAGGTTATTATTATGTGCTTCTAAGTTCTTAGTTGAGTTATTCCAGACTCTACAACCTGATTCTTTTGATCCTTCCGAGGAAATCCAACCCATGAAAATATTTTATCTAGACTCTTTTATAGAGCCTGAACCTGAACCACAACTAGAAGTAGTTGTTGTAAACAAAAAACTAGATAAGGGTATGCTCGGTTTGGTCTATTGTGGTTCCCTCTTATTTGTGACATCACTATTTGATTTAGATGACCCAAAGTTGTTCCGATTATTGCTATATGATTTAAGGAGGTGACTAATTCTTTCCTAGTCTGGCTGAAGACTTTAAACTTAGCACTTCTTGGGAGGTAACCCATGCTCATGCAACATGGTAATATCTTTCCCTAAATCCTTTTCGTGAAGTGGTAACAGTTTCTCCTCGTTCTTATTTTTAATCATTCATCTTTAGAAACATTGAGGACACTGTTTGATTTAAGTTTGGGGGTAAGGGAGAAACTTTTTTGTTAAATAATAAAGCTCTAGAATTTAGAAGCTTGTGAACACTTCAGGGTGACACTAACCATTCTAGGTAGATAGAAACTTAGTTCTTTTTATATAGGAATTGGTATGCCCAGTTAAATGGTCTATTCATAAAAGGACAGAGTTCAGGTGTTAGAAATAACATGATAGTTGTCACCACATCTCGGAGTCTATCTCGACCATATCACTTTCTGTTTTTATTTTTGCAATTTTGTGTTTCTCTAAGTGATTTGGTGGGGCCCAGTATCAAATTGTTATCGCCGCTAGGATGAAATAGAGTGTTTGAGATCAAGCCCGATTCTTGCTTTATTCGAAAAAAAAATAATAAATAAAAAAAAAACAATATTTACACTTTGATAGCAATATGTGTGTGTTCTCCCTGTCTCCGTCGCCTAAGCAAGCGTGGAACGCAGGATCCATGGGAACTATCATGTAAGATGCTGATAAGAATCATGCGCTTGGATTCAATTTGATCCAATCATGTTGTCAATATATTTATCGTTTTATTTTCAATAAATCGATCGTTGAGACCCTTGTATATACCAGTTGAATCGATATTAGTATTATGATTAAGACCATGTATCTCAAACCATTAGGATTCATCCTGGCACTGACCTTCAGACAGATATGGGAAACACCGTTCACCTTAGTCAACACGTGCAAGCTTCACATTTTCCATGTTCATCTTCTAAATCTTTTCATGTGATTGAACTTTGATAGATTCTGAGTCTTGTGGTTGAACGATTATCTTAGTAGAGCTCTGTTGTCTTATATATGAATTTTTATATGCTTGAGTAAACACTCGTGTACAACAATTGGACTCATATAGGGTAATGATTCCCATAGCCGAAGAATTGAGTAAGCCAACTAAATAGCTTGTTTAGTGTCTATCCTTAATCGTTCACGAGTAGCTAAAATTTGGAGTACAGGTTTTGTGGGTATACCTCTTATAAACCCTCACGAGATAAAACTCGTCCACTAGGGACACCTAGGGGTTTAACGGCTTACTGCATATGCTAAATGTAGTCGCGATTCCTGCAAAAGTGAGTTATGTTTATTTCATTAATTTGCTCGAGGACTAGCAAAATAGTAAGTTTGGGGGTATTTGATAGGCACATTTTTGTGTCTATATTGCGCCCGAATATTTGTTTCGATAGTACTCGATTTTACACTTATTATGTTTTTTTATGTCTTTGTAGGTATTTTTGAGAAATAAACATTGGCGAAAAAATTGGCTCGAAAAGTGTTAAAGGCACCCCGGAAAATGGATTAAGGAACCCACACTTTGGATTGGGGGCACCCCCTTTCATTCAAATTCAAATGTGGCGGGAACACGGGTGTAACGAAGTGAAATTTCTGTGTACGTTGTGTACGTGATTTTTGGGATGTTTTGGAGTTCCAAATTGCTTCAAAGACTACAAGAGTCCAATACCAACTCAAACACTTCAATTTGGAGGGATTTACGCCAGAGAATATTGCCACAGCCGTGAACTTGGACGGGAATTTGGATTCCGGCTTGGAATCGGATTTGTGAGTGTTTTGGATATTTATTAAGAGTTTTAATAGGTTTGGAAGACTCCCTAGGGTTCCTTTGCCCTATATATACCAAGAGAGACCAAGGAAAAAAGGGACAGAAGCTCAGAGATCATCACTGAAGAAAACAGAGAATTCCGGCTGACTGTTCTTGCCGCAGCTCAACGGAGAAGACGAACAAGGAACGCTTATAAAAGTTGTTGTTCCTGTTGCGTCTTCCCTTTTCTTTCCTGTTGCTTATTTCTTCTTGTAACGGCTGAACCATCTTCTGTAACGTTTATTAACGTATCAAATCAGCTGTGTTACATCTATTTACCTTTGTAAACACTTTTTGGAGCAATGAAAGATTATTTTGAGCATATTTTCTCTACCATGAGATAATCACCATTACTGGGACGACGGAGGAAGCTTTTTCTCCAATAATTAAGTGGTAAATATATTTTTATTTATTTATTTATAATTCTTTTATTATTATTTGCATGGAATTAAATTAGAAAAAAAATGGTTTTTATTAAATAGTTCTGTTCTCTTTTGATGGGTCATGCTTAGTTAATTACTCTTGATGTCCCATGCTTAGGATTTACAATTATTCTTCTACAAAACCTATTTTTGGCAAACTTGAATTAAATTGTTAAAAAGAATTGCATGATTTTACCACCTGATTTATTGGTTAAAAGTGGAATCCTGAGTCCTGGTTCTTCCCATCATTTTTAAATCATCTTTACTTTAATCTGTTTATTTTCTGTTATTAAAAATTAGGTCTAGAAATTAAATCTTCACAAGTCCGAGAATCGAATCTATTTTACCACTATATAAAAATCACATAAAATACTAATAAGATTCAAAAAGGATGCAAGCTTATTGGAAACATTCCAGCAACATGACATTATTCACGCTTGTATAAATATGTCGCTGAATTTCCAGGATACATTTGATTCTCAGTAATTAGGAACCGAAAGGGTAATTAAGAACTCTAACAGCCACACAATTATGCACGCAGCACACTCGAACAAGTGAAGGATATCTTCCAGGAAGTAAGCTTCAATCATTAGAGTTATATGAATCTCACGAACTCAAGAGTCAAAATCAAAACATTTGGAAGTTGAAAAGAAGTAAATGTGACACTCAATACTGGTAAAGAGAAGTCTTTCCAGAAATGAAATGCAGGAAGCAGTGCTGCGGCCTGGGTCAACCTTACCTGTCACTAAGTATGTATAGCTTTTCTATTGCCTAATATTTTTGATCTCATTTGTTGTTAATGAAATGCTATACATGTGTATCACTGTTATGAATATAGTGATAATAGTCCTAGAACCTGTATAGAATTGATACAAGATGCTTTTGCATTATATTGTATTAAGGAATGGACACAGATATGTCTTATCTTGTGAACAAATACAGTTCTCCTAAATATCACTGAACTTAAAAAGACTCAGGTGATAGTGTGCAACTCACCTGACATGCGATTTTGAACCTCTTCAGCACACCATATCATATAGTTAGAAACTTCACAAAAACAAAAAATATAGTATCCCTGCAAAAACTATTAATAGATTAGTCGAGGCATAAGAAATTCCTTAAAAAAAAGATTCAAAACAGTATGAGTATATAAACTTTACTTTGCAAACACAAAATTAGTCGGACAATATCTGACACTGCTCAGTATTGCCAGCAACACTAGTTCCATCGCCTTCTTCTTCTTGTTGTTGATCAACTGCATCAAAAATAGTCTTAAGGGCAGGATTATCCAAACCAAGTCCTTCATCTAACATAAGAAAATGGTCAGTCAATACATAAAACAGAGTTTGAAAATATAAAGTGTTGGTTAACATAAATACATGGAATAGTTTAAAAATATAACTTACTTTCCATCCCACTCCTTATCCAATCTTGTTCGCATATCAAAGCTTCAATAGTCTCTGGAAGCATTGAAGAACGATATTTATCTACAACTCTACCACTAGTGCTGAAAACAGATTCAGAAGCCTCCCAGTGAGCTTTGTCAAAGTGCATTCCTATCTAAAATTAGTATACTACATCAGATTTTAGAGAACTGTAGGATCACAAGCTCCAAAAATAGAAACTTGTCTTTCAATCATATGCATTTAGAAAGGATTTATGCAAGAAAGTTTAGATAACATTACACTACAATATGCTGGAGAAGAGAACGGAATACAAAACCCAAACTTTTTAAGTATTGACAGAGAAAAATAATCTGTTCACTATTTCAGGTGTACGAACCTCCTATTTAGTACACTCCTATGTAATTAGTATAGAGTTCTTTTTCTTTTAAATAACATTTCACCTAACAGAGATGAATAAGACATACCTCTTCTTGATGGATTTAATAGCTTAAGAGTCAGCTCCTATTGTGCTACAATTGTTCAGAGGGCACTCGCAAGGACACAGCTGCAAAAAGATACCAAAAATAAATGAGAAATACAAAGAAGATAGAAAATGGGCTTTAATTTTTTTGCAAACTACCAAGTGTAGTATAATGATGTTCTAGAATAGTAAAACACACAAACTGAACAACAAACCCAGTTCAAGGTTGTATCAGATGAAATCAATTCCAATAATACATAAATACTAAAATAGATTAACACTCTACGATTCCATGTTATACAATGAAACTACCTGATAAGATGTTGTATTAGTAAAAGCTTCACCATACAACATTACAACTATCCAAGAACAAATCAAAAAAATAAAACAAAATAGAGATACTCAAATCACATGTTAAGAGCGTTTACGATCATTTGTCCAGGTGAGCTGAGCACCTCTGTATCAAGATGTACTTCACATGTCTCGGAATAGTGAAGTAAATCCTCACAGGACTCAGGCCTTGGAATAGGACTACTAGATTTTTCATGTGCGCCCAACACAACATTAAAGTCTCCAACTACACTCTAGAGACCATGATGTCTCTCAAATTAATCACCCATTTCCGTCAGTAATTATTCAAATGTAGAGAAACAAAGCAAAACAAAGATTCGAGCGGAAAACAAATTCACAACATCCAGACAACCTTAAAGTGTTTTAAATTCATACATTCATCAAATTTCAAGCAGAAAAAGGAAATCCCCAACCCTAGATTTCACAAAGAGCTTGGTGAAAGGAAAAGGTTACCCCTTCTCGGGTGGCAGTGATGGGAGCATTTTGGTGTGGTGTATTTACTATTTAGTTCCTTCACTTGATGGTGATGGCACTGATGCTTGATGGCCGATGGGAGCATAAATGATGTCTACATAACTTGTTTCAGCAACATTTGAATCTGTTCCAAGATAATGAAGTGAAGTAGTTGTTATGACGATGGTGAAGTGAAGTTGTCTGTGTGTGAAGTAGTCTTCTTCTCGGACAAACAGACAAGAATTAAATGAAGTAGTTACTGGTTAGTAGTCTGCTGCTTCTTCTCAGACAGGAACGGCCGCAGTAAATGAGCCAATGAGCGGAGGAAGTAAATGAAATGAACCAATGAGATTTAAGTTTCCTATTTATATGACCTAATTATGGTAAGTAATTTGACAAAATTACCTCTCTAAATGGGTACCCGCCGGGTAAACCCGTTTGGAACCGTTTACTACCGGATCTATCCGGGTCCTACCCTATAGGGTCCGAATTAACTAACGGGTCCAGTTTTGGGACCCGAACCCGGACCCGATTCATCTGGTTTTGGATAAGATCCGGATATTCGGGTACCCATTGACACCCCTAATGAAATGCAATGCTCAACCCCAATTTTTACATATTAATCGTTTAGGATCTAGTTCATAATTGTTGGTTTGCTTTATTTCCAGTCAAGAGGAGTGTGAAAATGCTGCACAGATCAGAGCTTTTCTTAGAGATTCCAAGCTAAATACATGATAAAACTTGTTGTGTAACCATTGAACTTCAATAATTAAATAGAACAAAATTAAACCCGACTACATTACTCAACTCAATATTTTTTAGCTGATAAATATTCTACAAAGTATTTATTAGTTTATTTTAGAGAAATTGTTAAATCACAAGCCTCTAAACTAGAACTGCGATCAAAGCTTACTAGACAGGTATGTTTTCTAGGCAATATATTGCTGGCTCAGATGTTCTGAAGCGCTCACAAGATTTCGTGGCGGTTTGGCAACAATTTATGTCAACACTCCATGAGTACCCCGAGCAATTCGACTGTATTTTTTCTAAACATCGTTCGTATGTTGTGAGAGTTGGACTTGTTTGACGGGAGGTTGCAGGAGCAATACTGGCACCAAAAGTCCGTCCAATATCGGCGGACAAAACCAAAGACACCAGACACACCATTAGCGTCACCTTTTTTATTGACATTATCTTCTTTGTTGAGAAAAACGGTGATATGAATAGTGATTGTTTTTCAAGGTTGTTTTCTTTGATTGAGTTGAATATGTTTTATGCCAAGCGTGTATATATATATATAGGTAGAAACCTTATAAGATTAGATTGATAAATTTCTACCAACAGTTATAGATAGCCATGCACAGACAAAACATCTGCATTTAACTTAGTAATTTTTTATCTTTTGGCAGTTTCTGTAATTAATAGTTAAGTAAATAAATAACGTTTTCGTTCTTGAAATTAATTTGAACCAAAAACATAATAACTGTATAATTAATCACCTCAAAGGTTATTTGGTGACTCCTTTTGTGGTCGATCGGGAACCCAGCATGTAGGGCCGTTATTGCTGCACACACGTTCCCCCAACCACGTTTGTTTAGATTAAACCAAGGGTAGTTCTACAGAGGCTGCCAAGAAAAAAAATCCCCGAACATAGACAGACTACGGTGTGGGCAAATGAGGATAATATGCAGCTTCTATAACTCAAAGCTTCTCTTAATTTCAGGCTTCTCTTATATTATTTATAACGCATAAAAGCTAAGTTAATGTGAAAATTCAAACAAGTCTCAATGTTTTAAGAACGATCAACCGTAAACCCTGCTTCTTTTCAAAATTAAAATAAACACCGACTTTTCTTTTAATCCAAACTATAATTCATCTCTCACTATTTTCACTAATTAACCAATTATAAACTTAACTTCTTATTTTTCTCGAAATTCAAACCAACCTAAACTTTTTCCTTTAATCTGATTAAATTATAATTTTAATTAATTCTAATTATTTTTTAAAAAACTTCACAACGCCACCATTCGAAATTGAGTTAACTAAGGTTTTTGATTTTTTTCCTAGAATCAAAAAATTATTTTTAAAAATAATTATTTTTTAAGAGGATATATTTTTTTAAAATTATTCTCTAAAAGGATATTCTTTTTTTCAACCATGGTTGGTTGGTTAAGTTAAAATTTGACTGAGGTGTGGACTATTCTTTAGAATCGTCAACTATTCCACCATCTTATATAAATTTAACTATGAAAATTAGGTAAGTGACCATATTTTTTTAATTAATTTAGTGATTTGAATTTATTCAATCATTTTAGACTATATATATAACAACTACGTATAATTTGTTTGGTTATGTGAAATAATTATAAGAGTCTGTTTGATTAAATTAATAACTTATTTTTTATGGGTTATATATGATAAGTGCGTTACTCATTATTCTACAATAATTTTTCCTTTCTAATTTAGTTTTCCATTGTTTGCCACGCTTACCAACTGAGATTTTTTAGGATTATATAAGAATATAGGTTTGTTGAAAAATCTGGATTACAAATATAGGTCTGTTTTTTTGGAATTTTTAAATATAGGCTTACTGTCAACATTTCTACCCATCTTAGTTAACACAGTTAATAGTTTATTTATTTTCCCTTTACTCATTGTCATATTGACTTTTTATATAATTTTCCAGGTTCGTCGAGCTCGGTTAAGGATCGTTGCACTGTTTTCAGGGTCATTCATCGTTCCCCCAAAGGTTTATCATTCCCAAGTGTCTCGAGGTTTTGGTTAGTGGAGAATCGAGAATCGACCTTCTATAACACTTTTCAGGTTCGTCGAGCCTCATTTAGGATCGTTACCGCCGCTTTTAGATTTGTCGAATCCGATTTAGGATCATTACACCTACGGTTTAAAAAAAACCCTTTTAAAACGCGCATCAGGGCGCGCTATTTTACACTTCAAGCCCAGGATGTATCAGAGTGTACGTTTTGAGATTGGTTAATATATAAGAAAATAAATAATAAGCTTTGAAACCTAGCCCAGTAATTAAAAAAATCCTATAAATTTTTTCTAAACTAAATGAAAAAATCTAAAATAATTTATCAAACTTCTTCTATAACATTTGAGATCAGTAAAGAATCTGGTGCTGACGAGTTTCATACTCAGCTTAGCGATAGCAAACGTTTATTCTTTACCTTATATTTTGTCACTCCTTCTTTTTCCTTTTTTTCTTCTCATCAGTGATCATCATCTTCTATGCTAGACATTCTTGGCTTGTTACTTGGTCTAATTGTTCCCTTTGTTATGTGGAGACTTTTTAGTTTCCCTTTATTATTTTGACAAATTCTTAGTTTCATATAAATTTTATGGTTTTTCGTTAGGAAGTTTCATATACATTTATAAATATTTATTTATTCATTACATATTTTGCGGAAAAACAAACATTTTTTATTGGTGCTTTACGCTTTACGAAGAGAGCGCATTGCTTTATGTTTTCGATTTTAAACAATGGTTATGTCGTTTTCAGGATCGTGAATCATTTACCCTCCCCACTAAAGATAAACGGTTCAAGGGTAAGTAATACTTCTATTAGATGAGATAACTGTCTTCTAATATTGGTAATCGTCTTTTTAGGTATAAACTTCGATATTTTGAGAAATTATTCTCTAATCCATTTTTATAGGGTTTTAAAAGATGTCATTAATAGTCATTTAAAAAATTTGGTGGAACGTCCCGTTTCTTGGCTATTCACATGCCTATCCCATCTCTTGACTATTCACACGCCTATCCCATCTCTTGACTATTCACACCTATTTCGAAGTTTATACCTAAAAAGGAAACAAAGATTATCAGAGGGAGAAAATTAAGAGATGGCTGATCATAATGGTAATAATAATGGAGATAATCAATCTTCAACATCTTTTGATTTTGCCAAGAGAATAGCTCTATCTCTGAAAACCAGAGAGTAAGAGACCTAAAAATATTTTCTGCAGAGGAAGATTGACAAGCGTAATCGCATTATCAATTATGAGAGAGTTCGATAAGAGAATCTGTGGAGTTTGCATTCTGGAGACAGAAGAGGGAAGCAAGAGATGAGAGAAAGATGAGAGAGAGGGAAGACAGAAGAGGTGAAGCTTATACTTTAAGAAAGAGTTGCTGTGCAATAAAGAGTGAATCTGAGGAGACAGAAGATGAAGACATTTATGAATAGTGTGTTTTTTCTTGCTCTTTTTTGGTTGTTTTCTTTGGTTAAGTTGAAGATACTCTCTGTCAAAAGTGTATATTTATAAATTTCAATTGACACAAATGTTACAGAATGCAATTGATAAATTCTAGCAACAATTATAGTAATAAATAGAGATATAAACATAGGAAAAACATATGAATTTAACTTTAGTAGTAATTTTGATGTTTGGAAGTTTGTGTAATTCATAATTAAATAAATAGATAACGTTATGTTTTTTGACATTTAATCCAAAGTTCCAAACTAACAGAAGAAATATATATGAAATTAGTCACTTTACTGGAACATTCGTTATATGGGGAGGGCTGATCGAGAATAGAACTGGATTTATTTCTCCTTCCCTCTTTTCTAAGAAAAAAAAGAAACTAGTCTCCTTCTTGCTCAGATCTAGTCGTTTTTGGACTAGATACGAGTAAGGATTCCTAATTTTAATTAGAGTTTAGAATCTAGGTGTTTTTATTTAGATCTATGTTACTATTTATTTAATTTTTTTGTTGTTCTTATTAAGTTTAGCTTTTCGCTTTTGAGATTTTGGCCTTCTTTTTTTTGTGGGATTTTAGCCTTATCTTCTGTGGGTTATTACTATTATTATTAAGTTTTATTTATGGTTTGTTGATTTGGGTTAAAATATTTTAGAGATCGACAAGGTTTTCACCGGATTACTTTCTGCAAGATGACAACATATTATGCAAATTACTTTTATTTTACAAGAGCATCTCTTCTCCAAGAAGAAAATCATTCAAAATGGTGAAACTTTATTCATAATATTATTCCTTCACTCTACTCTCCATACAAGAATGTGGTACGATTTTCACGTTATTTCTTATCTTTTTTTCTTGATTTATTTACTTATTGTATCTTTCATTGTAATAGGTTATTGAGTTTCTTGTTATTTGATGTACTTGCTCTTAAAAGTTACCGTGTATGAGAAAAAAATATTTGTGTACACAACCTGAGCGTGAAGTTGAACTGTTGATTAATGAGAACAAGGATAAGGGATTTCCAGGGATACTGGGTAGTGTAGATTGCATGCATTGAAAATGAGATAAATGCCCATCGGCGGAATCAGGGGCTTACACTGCGTACAAAGGGAGTGAAAGTTTTATGTTGGAGGCAGTGGTGTCATATGATCTCTGGTTTTGGCATGCATTTTTTGGTATGCCTGGTTCAAACAATGATATTAATGTGATGAACCGTTCTTATATTTTTAAAAAACTTATCAACCGTTCTTCTCAAGTTTCGACCACATGTTTTGGTTGTTTCCTTTAACATCTTCAACAATATATTCTTGATAATCTCCTTTATTATATATCAAAACATAATGACCGAGAATATATTTTCATCCCTTTTTAACGTAACCACCTTGTTGACGAGATTTTGTTGATTAAGAGGTTCCCATATCAAGTGAAACTTTCTTTTCATAAGGCTAGAGTATATTCTTGCCTTAACTATTGAAATAAAAACCAAAATTATCGAACAACTTTTCTCACAAATGAAAATAATGTTTTCCCGCCAATTTTTGCTTTTGAATTTTGAAAATAAAGGGGGTGCCCCTATCCAAAGTAAATGTTCCTTTATCAATTTTGTGGGTGGTTCACTTATCCAAAATGAGGGTGACTTTAGTAATTTTCCACGGGGGGTCCAAACATCACTTTTCGAGCCAATTTTTCCACAAGAGTTTATTTCTCCAAAAACACTTACAAAGACATAAAAAACCATAATAAGTACAAAATCGAGTACCAGCAATACATAAAATTGAGATCAAATCAGGCACAAAAATGTGTCAATCAATCACTTATACAGGGAAGCATTTTACTTAGAGCAATAGAAGACATGGAAATAGCCTTATTTTAGAAAGAAAAGATAGAGCCTTAGGAAATGAGGACTGGTTTCAATACTTTGACTCCTCCCATTTTTATCATTTAGCTCCTATCGGCAGTAATCATAGTCCTATTCTGTTAACAACCTCTAGAGATCTTTGTATTACTAAGAAACCCAGAAAATTCAATAAATATTGGTTAAGAGACCCCAGGTGTAAGGACATTGTAAAAAGTCACTGGAATACTCAAATTAATGGTTCATATGCTTTTAAAAATAAAAGTTCCCTTAGACAGATTAGGCATGCTTTAAGTACCTGGAATACCCAAGTTTTTGGTAATATACAAAATCAAAATAAGGCAATCACTAATGGTATTGGAAATCTGCATTCTAATGGGATTATTGACACCAATGATCCTAGACTTAGTAATCTTTTTAAAAAACTTGAATACTGGTCTGATATAGAAGAGGATTATTGGAAACATAGATGTAAAGATGATAGTCTCAAACTGGATGACATGAATATTTCCTATTTTCACACTAGAGCAAATTTTAGGAAAAAGAGGACACAATATGAAACTTTATAGGATAAAACAGGTATTTGGCTAGCTGACAGAACCAGTATAGCCAATAATCTCTTATCACATTCTTCTGGTATTAGTATTTCTTCTAATCCTGGTCATGATCAACAATTTATGGATTGTATTTCTCCTGTGATAACTGAAACTAATAATTGTCATCTTGTTAGAGTTCCATCTGAATAGGAAATAAGAGATGTGTCTTCCAAATGAAGCCTTGGACCTCTCCAGGACCAGATGGGTTTCCTCCAGGGTTTTACCAGCAGATGTGGGAGATAATGGGGCCTGCCACTACTAAAATGGTTCAATCCTTTTTCATTTCTAAGTTTATGCTTAAGGAAAATAATCATAACTTTATCTCTTTAATTCCTAAATAATTTATCCTAAAAATACTAGTGATTTTAGGCCAATTAGTCTTTGTAACACATCTTACAAGGTTATATCTAAGATTATGGCTAACAGGCTAAAACCTTTTTGTGATAAGATCATATCACCATACCAGGCTGCATTTGTGAAGAACAAAGTTATGTCAGACAATATTGTTATAGTTCATGAGTTAGTAGACACTATGAAAAAATCTAAATCTAAAAAAGGTCTTATGACCGTCAAACTTGATATGTCTAAGGCTTTTGATAGAATAGAATGGTTCTTCCTTGATAAATGTCTTAAGAAGTTAGGCTTTAGTGATGACTGGTGTAGGCTAGTTCAGCAATGTGTCACTACTGTGTCTACTTCTATCTTGTTAAATGAAACTCCAGGCTCTATTTTTTATCCTTCTAGAAGCTTGAGACAGGGTGATCCCCTGTCTTTTTATTTGTTTATTATCTATATAGACTCCTTATCCAAAGCCATTATAAATGCTGAGGAGAAAGGTCTAATTCATGGAATAAAAGCTTTTAGAAATTATCCAGCTGTTTCTCACCTCTTTTTGCAGATGATTTCTTAATTTTTTCAAGAGCCAATTAATTTGAGGTTAGACACCTTAATCACATCTTGGAGGTTTTTAGCAATCTTTCAGGTCAGTCCACTAACTCTTAAACATATGAGAAATCTGGCATTGTTTTTAGCCAGCACATGGAGAATAGCTCCAAAAATGCTATCTCTAACATCTTAAACATCAAGAGGATTGGTCTACAAGATAAGTATCTTGGAGTCCCATTACTCTTACAAAGAAACAAATCAGAGTCTTTAAAGTCTGTTGTTACCAAGTTTGACACTGAGCTAGCTAATTGGAAAACTAATTTTCTTAATCAAGCTAGTAGAACTGTTTTTACCCAAACAACTCTTGGTGCCTTGGCCACTCATCAAATGAGTGTGTTTCAGATGCCAACTGAGCTTACTAATAAATTGGACTCTATACAGAGGCAATTTTAATTGGTGGAAAAACACAAACTAAAGGTGCTTACTTTAGAGGTTGGGATAAGATTGTTGCTCCTAAATCTGTTGGAGGTCTTAATATTAAGAGAACTCAGGTTCTTAACCAGGCACTCTTAGCCAAACTGGCTTGGAGGATGCTAAATAATCCTGATGATCTTTGGGGTGAAGATTCTAAAAAATAAACATTTTTCCAAATTGTCATCCTCTAACTGATGATTTGAGTGATAATGGTAGTTGTATATGGAAAGGGATCTATCAAGGCCTTCATATTATTAAAAAAAAATATTATTAAGCAGTTGCAACATGTAAAATCACTCACAAATGGAAATCTGTTTGGCTTCCTGATGTGTTTTAGAATAGTGGTAAAAAGTGTTCGATTCTCGAACTTGTGAAGGTAATGATTTTAGAAAATAATGGACTTAATCTAATTAAATAAAAATCAGAAAAATAAACTAGAGATGATTTTTAGAAAATATGGAGAAAACCAGGAATCAGGAATCAGTTATTTCCAACAATTTATGTGATTAATCATGCAATTCTTTTAAATAAATTAAGCTCAAATATTTCCAAAATAGGTTTTTATGCAAACAAGCAGAGGTGAATCACAAGCATGGGACATCAGAGGTTGTCAATCCAGCATGACCATCAAACAAAAACACCACTACTGAATGAAAACCGTTTTTCTATTTCAAAACTATGCAATTTTAACAAGTAAAGAATTGTAAATAATTAATTAAAAATAGACTTACCACATAAAATTGAGA
>JAJJMC010024260.1:453867-466666 GCA_023531435.1 Papaver californicum
TTAATCACATAGGTTGTTAGAATTACCTGATTCCTGATTCCTGGTACATTTAAAATTATTTAAAAATCATAGTTAGGTTATTTAGTCTTTTTCTTACTCCTGGAATTTTCTAGAGTTAGTTTAAATCATTATTTTCTAAAATCATCACCTTCACAAGTTCGAGAATCGAACCTCTTTTTACCACTATATAAAATCACATCAACATACAAAAGCATAAAAACACGTAATAAACGCAAAATCGAATACTAACTCATTAGAAATTAAGGTGAAAATTAGACACTAAAATGTGTCTATCAAATACCCCCAAACTTACTATTTTGCTAGTCCTCGAGCAAACTACTCTAAAAAATAAAGTAAAAATCCTAACTCACTTTCACAGGAATCGCGACTACATTTAGCATATGCAGTAAGCCGTTAATCCCCTAGGTGTCCTTAGTGGACGAGTTTTGTCTCGTGAGGGTTTACAAGAGGTATATCCACAAAACCTGAATCTAGATCTTAGCAACACGTGAACGATTAAGGGAAAACACTAAACAAGCTAGTTAGTTGGCTACTCAGACACCACGAGGAATTTTCACAGACCTATCAGCTAATTGCAAAGTCATTTGAGTCGGTTTCAAATAGCCTAGTCCTAGCTGGAGGTACACATGGTACGACAGTATGTTCACACTGGCTCCTAAATCGAGTAAGGCTCTTTCTACCCGGTAGTTTCCTATTGTGCAAGCTATGGTTGGGGAGC
This sequence comes from Papaver californicum, assembly GCA_023531435.1. Taxonomy (NCBI): domain Eukaryota; kingdom Viridiplantae; phylum Streptophyta; class Magnoliopsida; order Ranunculales; family Papaveraceae; genus Papaver; species Papaver californicum. The sequence continues at coordinate 454,607 of JAJJMC010024260.1, forward strand.
CTGGGTCTTTGTACTTAAGGGCCGTACTACTCTGTATAATTGAACTTATATGACTAGCTAGAAAAGCTTTCTTATGTACGCTAAGTTTTCGCTTTCGCGTACACATGTCCTTAAGAAACTTGGAATAAGCAGGAATCTGTCTAATTGCATCTAATAATGGAAGGTTGATCGTGACTTTCTTAAAAACTTCTATTATTTCACTAAAATTGGATTCCTTCCTAGTAGGTGCTAACAACCTTGGGTATGGGGCTCTAGGCATGAAATCAGTTCTCTGAGGGGTTGCCTCAGGCTCGTCAGAGACTTTATCAGTCTCTTCAACTATTGGGTCAGGATGAACTACAGTTTGTTCACTAACGGGCCTAGTTACCTTGTTATCCACTACCTTACCATTCCTGAGGGTCGTAATTGCATTCACGTGACTGGATGATTTCTCCCTAGTCGACATTCCATTGAATCCTCTAGGATTGGGTTCGGGTTGAATAGGGAACCTACCAGGTTCTCGCTCTCTCAGCGCCGCAGCAATGTCACTAACTGAGGTTTGTAAACTAGAAATAGCTCTTTCCATGCTCTGGAATCTCTGCTCATACTTATCGTCATTGCTGGGCTGAGTTGGACCAGCCGAATTCTTATAACTGAAGCCTGGAGGACCTTTAGCATTACTAAACTGACCTTGATCCTGGCCTTTCGACCAGGAAAGGTTCGGGTGGTTTCTCCAGCCAGGGTTATAAGATTCCGAATACGGGTCGAATTTTCTATGGTTATCAAATCTAGTGTTATCATAAAGAGAAAAAGCCTGCTCTTCGAATTGGTTGGGCTCTGAACTACTAGCTTGATTCATTTCGACCAGTTCTAGCCTTCTAGATAAGGCTTCTATTTGTGCCTTTGGATCAAAAGATCCTTCTACCCTATTAACATTTCCTCTTCCTAGAAGAATTGTTCTTTTTGGCTCCTTAATGCTCTCCCACTGCTGGGTCTTTTCGGCGATGTCACGTAGAAGTTTCATCGCCTCAGCAGGAGTCTTACTGTCGAACCCTCCGGTTGACAAAGACTCGACCAAGGTTATAGATACGTAGTCCAAACCCTCATAGAGGATCTGAACTAGCCTTAACTCCTCTATTCCGTGGTCTGGGCATTGGGACAATAAGTCATTGAATCTTTCTACATACACATACAGAGACTCTCCCTCTAGCTGGGAAAACGTGCATATTTTCTGCCTAACAGACGAAATTTTGTTCTTAGGGAAGAACTTCTGAATAAAAGATGAAGTAAGTTGGGCATAGGTTTCAATTGACTGAGGAGCCAAGAGGTATAGCCACGACTTGGCTTTGTCTCTTAGTGAAAAGGGAAATAGTCTGAGTTTAATAGACTCGTCATTCAAGTCTCTAATCCTGATTGTGCTACATATTTCCTCGAATTCCCTAACATGAAAATAGGGATTTTCGTTTTCTTTTCCTAAGAATAATGGAAGCATCTGGATGATTCCGGGTTTCAGTTCGTAGCTCGATTCAGTAGCGGCTAACTTGATGCAAGATGGACGTGAGGTCCGGGTCGGATTCAACAAATCCTTCAGAGATGTCATTGCTGACACGGTCTCGGGAGTGACTAGTTCACTCTCAGTTGGCTTCTCAAGGTTAAGGTGAAATACCAGTCTTCCACTAATTAACCTACCTTGAGGGTCTCTATCCCAAGTTCGCCTTAAGGGCGTTCTTGGCATGCAAAAATTAAATCCTAACAAGCAATTAATCAAACACAATCGTGCCCTGACTCAACCAAATCAAACCTAAATCTAGCAAACAACAAGCATGATGGTTCCACTTAGATTGTTTCTAGACCAGCTTCTATTCTTTCAAAAGGCAACTGGTTATAATTTTAGCAAACCTCTTAGAACGATCCGAATTAGATTAAGTCGAAGAGAAACAAGATAAGCTCTAAGGAACTTTGATAACCCTGTCTCTTTGGCACTTTTCCCTGGGTTACAAGGCGGCTCTAATCAACTTAAAATAATCTTCCTGAACTTCGAGTTAGGCTAATAAAGTAACCAGTACAGTCCTTTTGAACGATTTTCCAATAAGCTCGATACCCTAAGGTCTCTTTCTAGTCAAGATTTTAGGCTTAGGTTCGCGTAGGTTTCGTTTTCCTAAAGCGGGCAAGAAGGAGACGGTGATGAAATCCGAAACCTTATCTTGTGTGGCCAGGCCTTGCCCTTTACTATGCAAAAATTAAAGTCCGTATTCAGTCCTCAGCATATATGCATACAAAGGCGTCCAGAAAACCCACTGACAGGAGATTCGTGGGTTGGTCGAAGTTTACCTCCCGTACCAGACGGGCGATGAACCGTTGAAGTCGACTCTGGCCACTAATATCCTTTTCAATAGTGTGCGAACCCGAGGGGCCGAGACAATATCGTAATTGTCGTCCTTCCCTGCACACAGTTTGATATTTAAAACTACCCTTCCGTAGGGTTTAAAAACAATAAAATGTCCAAAAATGTCCAAAAGAAAGTCCAAAAAAGTGTCCGAAAATAAAAGAAAAATTACAGAAATAATAAAAACCCTAATACAATTTTCTAAACGAATTAAAACTAATTAAAATAAACTAAAAATCTAATTAAGAAAAATAAAATCTTCGATCTTCTTTTTCGTTCTTTAAGCTTTTCCCTTTAACTCCAAGTCTTTAGCTTTAATTCCAAAACTTTGGCTTACTCCCTTTCGATCCAAAATTCAACCTGTAGCAAAAAGAGAAATACCAAAAGAAACGTAAAATAGAACAAAGTAAAATACTAAAACTAAAAATAAAAACCTAAAAATAAATCTAAAACCCTAAACCTAAAAACAAGTCCGCGTCGGCGGCGCCAAAAATTGATGTGTTTTAGAATAGTGGTAAAAAGTGTTCGATTCTCGAACTTGTGAAGGTAATGATTTTAGAAAATAATGGACTTAATCTAACTAAATAAAAATCAGGAAAATAAACTAGAGATGATTTTTAGAAAATATGGAAAAAACCAGGAATCAGGAATCAGTTATTTCCAACAATTTATGTGATTAATCATGCAATTCTTTTAAATAAATTAAGCTCAAATATTTCCAAAATAGGTTTTTATGCAAACAAGCAGAGGTAAATCACAAGCATGGGACATCAGAGGTTGTCAACCCAGCATGACCATCAAACAAAAACACCACTACTGAATGAAAACCGTTTTTCTATTTCAAAACTATGCAATTTTAACAAGTAAAGAATTATAAATAATTAATTAAAAATAGACTTACCACATAAAATTGAGAGAAAAACCTCTTCCATCATCCCAGTAAATGTACTTAGCTCATGGTGAAGAAAACTTGCTCAAAATACTCTTTCATTGCTCAAAAAGTGCTTACAATTGTGAAATAGGTGTAAAACAGCTGATTAGATACGCTTATAAGCGTTACAGGTGAAGGTTCAGCCGTTACACAAAGGAATAAGGCAACAGAAAGGTAAAGAAGCTACGCAACAGAACAGAAACACTTATAAGTGTTGCGTGCTCTTCTTCTCCGGCTCCAGCTGATGAAGAACACCTTGCCGGGCGTGCCGGATCGCTGACAGTATTCCGGCGAGTCTTTTCTTTGATCTCTAGGCTTCCGTGATACTTTTAATCAATTCTCTTGGTATATATAGGTTGTACAAACGGAGTCTTCCTAACCCATTCAAACACGTTAAAATCTATCCAAATCTTCACAAATCCGATTCCAAGCCGGAATCCAATTTTCCGTCCAAATTCATGATTGTGCAATATTCTCCGGCGTAAATCACTCTAACTTGATGTGTTTGAGTTGGTCTTGGACTCTTGTAGCTTTTGGAACAAATTGGAACTCAAAACAGCCCACAAATTACGTGAATAGAGTACACAGCACTTCCTCTTCACGTTCCCGCCAAGTTTGTTTTTGAAATGAGAATGGGGTGCCTTTAACACTTTTCCCGGGTGCCGTTAACACTTTTCCCGGGTGCCGTTAACACTTTTTGAGCCGATTTTTCCACAAATCTTTATTCTTTTAATGTACCTACAAAAGCATAAAAACACGTAATAAACGCAAAATCGAATACTAACTCACTAGAAATTAAGGTGTAAATTAGACACTAAAATATGTCTATCACTTCCTGGCCATGAGGGGTTGTTACCTTCTACTTTCTCTTCTATTAATATAACGACTGTGGATCCACTTATTGATTGTGACACAAAATCCTGGAAGGTAAGTGTGTTGCATTCTTTATTTGATAGCTCTACTGTTGAGAAAATTTGTAGTATTAGAATTCCTTCTCAGGGATTAGATAGGGTTAGATGGATTAGAAACAGGAATAGGAATTTTAATGTGAAGTCGGCCTATAATACTATTTATAACAATACCTATCCCCATAGAGTTCATAGTCAGACTAGTTTCCCTTGGAAAATATTCTGGAAATTAGAACTTCCCTTCTAAGGTTTTACCTTTCCTTTGGAAATGCGTTCAAGATTGTCTGCTACACAAAAAAAGATTGAAGATTTGTTCCTTCTATTGAACCTACTTCTTCAGTTTGTAACTCTTGTCCAGAAACACCTCTCCATTTGTTTGTGCATTCTGAATTTTCTAAAAGAATCTGGTTTGCTATGAATTTTGATATTTTAAACAATGCAGGGAATTTATCTGTCACAGAATGGATTGAAATTTGGTTTACTGATTTAAATTACTATGATGAGGATATTCAAGAAAGAATTAGATCTATGAGTTTCATTGTACGGAACATTTGGAAACAAATATGTCTGATTGTGTTTGACAATGCACATGTGGAAGTTGGAAAGCTTATTGACAGAACAAAGAAAGACATTTTTGATTGGGAATCCTGTATACAAGGAAACTCAATGGATTCTTCTAGTACAATCAATGAAATACAACATTGGTCTCCTCCTCAAGAGGAATATGAATTGTTTAACTTTGATGCTTTTTAAAAAAAAAAAAAAAAAAAAAAAAATTTCAGGCCTTGGACTAATACACAGAAATTATGTAAGTACCTGCAAAGGGGCAACAATCATATGTACAAGAGCAATAGATGAAGAACAAACGGAGGCAATGGCAATGTTGGAGGCAGTGGAGTGGGCAATCTCAAAAAATGTCACAAAACTGCATTTGGAGGGAGATAATACTATTAAAGCTACAAATGGCGCATTGGAGAGTGTTAGCTGGACCATTTCTAATCTAATTACTGAATTTCTCTATATGCTGAATCATTTTTAACATTGGATTTGTACTCATAAAAAGAGAACCGCTAATCTAGCAGCAGACTCACTAGCTAAGTAAGTTTACTAGAACTAGTTTAATTCCTTTGAATAATTCTATTTATATTTAGGGTTCATCTCGAGAATTTATATCAGTTGAATTGGAGGAAAACTTATTAAATGCAAGACATTAATTGACCTTGAATAAAATTTTCTCGTATAAAAAAAGAAAAAAAAAACAATCCTTAGAAAGGGAAGAATTTTAAGCACAAACTTGAAGGGCTTGAGTTGGGCTTTATTTTTAGTTTGGCTAGATTAGAAAGTAGAAATTTGGGCTTGGTTGGTGGGACAACTTGCAATAAATTCTGAAATGGATACTAGCAAGGTTCCAAAACAAGAAAGGTTCCAAGCTCACAACAATGCGAAGGATACATAATTGCTCAGGGTGTGCGAGAACTTAGAAGTATCTTTATCTTATATAGATTTTGTTACACCTAAAGAAATTGTTACCCATTAGCAACCATGCAAATTCACCACTTAGGCATTTTACCATGTAAATCAATTTGTATTAAGTTGTTCCAGGTGTTGTTATTTAGCTGCTCATATATAAATATCCAAAGGATACAAATGAAATAACTTGCAAACAAAAAGACATGATCAAATTTGTTCTCTAACCATTGAAGTATGAATTTCAATAATAAATAAAACACAATTGAAGTCAATATTTTTGTAGATAAATATTCTCTAAAATATAATTATTAATTATTTTTAGGGAAACTGTTGGATCACAAGCTTCTAAATTAGGAGGCACCCATCAAAGCTTACTGAACAGGTATGTTATCAAGGCAATACGTTGCTGGCTCCAACTTTCTAAAGTGCTCACAAACTCTCGTGACAGTGTGACAACAATCTATCTCAACACTCCATTTATCATCCAGGCACATCGACATCACATTTCGGATGCATCTTTCGTATGTTGTAGGAGTTGGACCTGTTTGAGGAGAGGCTGCAGGAGCAATACTGGCACCAAAAGTCCGTGCAACCAAAAACACAAGACACACCATGAACATCACCATTTTCATTGACATCATCTTCGTTGTTGAGTACTCAGTGATATATATGGATTGTGGATTTTTCCCTTGCTTTTTAAGGTTGTTTTCTTTGTTAATTTGCTGAAGATGTTCTATGTCAAACGAGTATATATACAGATTTTAATCGTTACAAGCCTTAGAAATTCTACTAACAGTTATACTCGCAGTAATAAATAGAGATATAACCATGGAAAAACATATGCATTTAATTTTGTATTTTTGATCTTTTGTGTAATTAATTATAATTAAATAAATAACCGACGTTTTTGTTTTTGACATTTTAATCCAGACCAAAAAACTTATCCCTTTTCATTAATGAAATTAATCAGATCATCCGTTATCAAGCATTTTTGGATAGATTAAACAATAGTGAATTACAATTGGACAGCAGAGTGCCTGGCATGGCCCATTTACGCCAGATTTTTTTTTTATTCGACATGAATCTTCGTTCTCATAGTATACAAACTCCTTATGGAAAATAAACAGGGACGCAATTAGATATGTGCCAACTAGAGCAGCTAGGACGTATTGACAGTGGCTGAACTAAAAATCTATAATGGGGGTGGACTTGGCTTGATTTTTATATGGGCTTAAACCTAAATATTAAACTTGAATTTTTATAAAATATAAAAGTGAAAAATACGTTTTTAAATTTTTTTTTTTGTGAGTTTTTGGGAGGATCTAGTTTCGCCCCTGCATACTGAAGTGCAATATGATTGGACTTCGGCCATAATGGTCGGATTTCGGCCCTCATCTCCAAGAAAAAAACTCCAATGATAATGGGACCCGTTACCGAAAGGTATTTCTTCCTTGTCTTGTTAAGAATCAATCAGTGCCGATAAAACCCTAATCTCATAAGAGGAGCACCAGCCGCAACAGCAATGTCAGACCTCCAACTTCCAGAAGAAATCCAGGTAAAGATCTTTCTAAAGTTACCAGCGAATTCAATCTTAACTTGTAAGTGTGCATGCAGACTATGGCATAATCTACTTTGTGACCCGACTCAAAATTAAGATTTTCAGGGAAACTCTTCCACACTTTCTGTGGAGAGTGACAACTGTATTTATATGATTACAGAGTTTACAAAATCAAACATAGTTGGAACTGTGCACAATAATAGTCGGAGATATTCTAGGAATATTACTAGTTTACATTGGACTGAGTGACTTGGTCATTTGAAATATTCTCTTATGATAAGTTGTTAGATAAGTCAGAGCCAAGGATACACGTATCCTTGATACCCCCTTCAAATAGAGCGTAAGTTTCCTTACGGTCAATTTGTCTCTAAGCATGTGAAATCTTTGTGATGATAAACCCTTGGTGAAGACATCGACTAGTTGATCTTTAGAAGAGATGAAGTGAACTTGCAGCTGCTTGTTAGCAACTCTTTCTCTGAAAAGGTGATAGTCGATTTCAATGTGCTTTGTACGAGCATGGAAGACAAGATTGGCCGTAAGATAAGTTGTCCAAGATTGTCACACCACAGTTTTGGTGTATCAATTTAATACCTAGTTCCTTTAGCAAAGAATCTATCCAAATTAATTCTGAAGTTGCAAATGTCACTCCCCTATAATCAGCTTATGTGTTAGATTTAGACACAATCTTCTGTTTTCTAGCACTCCATGAGATGGGATTGCCTCCAAAATATATACAATATCCACTAGTGGATCTTCGATCATCCAGATTCTTTGTTGCCGTTAAACACAATCTTTGCATAGGCTTGAAAATTACTAATTTTGCACGTGTTCTCATGGGATGAATTTGAACCTGAGTTTCTTGTTGAGCTGTAGTAGTAGTAGCTGGAACCTCTGCACGTTATGTATGTGAGACAGCTGGTGAGTTGCACTGGTCAGTTTGATCTGTAGACATGATTGGAGTAGATATCTCTGAATTCTATGGTAGAACACACTGCTGCTTATTAGACACGATTGGACCAGACATCTCTGAATTCTGTGGCATAACACGCTGTAGTGGTTGACCAATCATTGTAGCAGTGGAGTTTAATGGAGTAGATAAGGTAGAGAACGTGAACAATCTTGTAGAAGGGTTATTTGAATTTAATTCACTCACGGAACTTACCTGCTGCCTGGTAGAGAACAAAAAATAAATCTCTTCAAACCTGACGTGCCTTGAAATATAGAATCTGTTGGTGGGTCGATGGAGACACAGGTGTCCTTTGTGTCAACTGCTGTAGCCTATAAATACACAAGTTGTAGACCTAGGCTCTAGTTTATTTGAGTTGTAGGGTCTTAGACATGGATAACAAAGACATCCAAATACTTTTAGAAATGAATAATTTGGGACCTTATTAAAGAGTAACTCCAAGGGAATTTTGTGTTTATATTTGGTGGCTGGAATTCTGTTGATTAGGTAGCAAGCTGTAGAGAAATCTTCTACGCAAAAGGACTTTCGCATGGATGCATGAAACAATAGTGAAAGGCCCGACTCAGTGATATGTTGGATTCGTCTCTCGGCTAAACCATTTTGAGGGGATGTATGTGAGCAAGAAAATCTATGTATAATTCCTGAGTTGTTGAGAAATGATGTGAACTTTCTATATTTACCCGCATTATATGATTGGAACACTTTTATTTTAAAATTGGTAATATTCTCTATTTGTTTTTTTGAACTGAATGAATATAGACAAAGAATCTGAGTTTTGAACCAATGGAAATATCCAAGTATAATGAGAAAATGCTTCAAGAGGAAGAAGATAGTATCTATAGCTAGTACAAGACAAATCTGGAGACACCCATAGATCAGACACAATAAGACTCAATGGTTTATCATAAATCGTATTACTTATTGGAAATGACAACTTTTTACTCTTGCTAAGGTGACAAGAGTGATAGAAATCAAAAGAATTATTTGAAACCGGTAGAGAAAACTTTTTGATAACTCTGGAAATGGGTTGAAGCATTGGATGCCCTAAGCGCTGATGCCAGAGTGGTAGAGATTCAGCAACATAGGATTTAGGTGGAGAAATATTGTTTATTTCATGGACATCATCAAATCTGTAGAGACCATCTTTATTCTTTTTGTGCAGCAGGGTTGTCCTCGTGTGGCGATCCTTCACAACAAAGTAACTTGTGTGAAATTCAAAATAAACATTGTTATCTTTGCAAAATTGATGAAATGACAAGAGATTGACTTTGATTGTAGGAACATGGTAAACATTTTTAAGTAGAAAAGATCGATTATTTTGAGTGATTGTAGCATTACCAATGTTTTCAATCGACATTTCATTACCATTTACAACCTTGGCACATTCATTTCCATCATATTCTTGATGCAAACTCAGGTTGCCAATATCCGCAGTAAGATGATACATAGCTTATGTATCAGTAACCCAAGAATCGTCTCTATTTCTTCCTGGTAGAGCTATGTACGCAGTTGGAGGTTTCCTTGTGGGTGCATCATCTTTCTCTCAACGATACCAATACCTTCTAGCCGTTTTGTTCCTACGACCACAAATATGACATGGACCTTGATCATTCTGCGCATTGTATCTTGGTCGAGTAGGTGGCCTGTTAGGTTGGAATTTGTTACGGTGTCGTTGCTGATCTGGTCTAGGGGATGATGAGCTTGAATCAACAACATTTGCTAAGGGCTGTTGAATCAAGGCAAGTTGCTGCTCCAGACGCAGATCATAGGTGAGAAGGTGAGCATAGAAAGTCTTCATATCCAGATCATCAATTGTGCACAGAGTGGTCACAACTGGGTCATATGCTTGGTTAAGACCACTCAATATGGTCTGTTTCATATCATCCCCATAAACTGTGTGTCTTGATGCTGCAAGTGAGTCAAACAAATTTTTAGCCTTATTGAAATACTCTTGCATTGTAGAATTTCCCTTTGGTTAAATTGTGGAGTTGTCTCCTTAAGTGCACCTGATATTCCTTCTTGTTTCTAATTCCTTCAAGACCTCTTGAGATGTTGTTAATCCCACAACATGAGTCATAACACTCTCTGTGATAGAAGAGAGCAGCCAACCTAAAAGGAGTTGGTCTTGCTCTTCAAATTTTGTAAACTCAGGGTTGATTTGTTGAGAATTTGGAAGGTTGCGTGGGGGTTTAGGCAGATACCCATCAACGTAACCTTGTAGATTGTAGCCTTTGAGTAGGGGTGAGAATTGGTTTTTCCATAAAATAAAGTTGTTTTTATTGAGTTTAATATTCACTAGGTGATTGATATGAATATTTTGAAGTGTTTCTGAGAAAAATTGGAAGAGAGAGAGTGTGGATTACAGGATCTTTGTCTGATACCAACTCAAAATTTAGATTTTAAGGGAAACTCTTCCACACTTTCTATGGAGAGTGAAAACTGTACTTATATGATTACAGAGTTTACAAAATCAAACACGGTTGAAACTGTGCACGGTGCGTGATAATAGCTGGAAATATTCTAGGAATATTAGTAGTTTATATTGGGCTGAGTGATTTGGCCATTTGAAATATTCTCTTCTGATAAGTTGTTAGATAAGTCAGAGCCAAGGATACATGTATCCTTGACAACCCGAAATTTGTTGAGAATCATCTTAACCGCAGTATCCAACAAACAACCTTAGGCTCATGGTTGAACCGTACGACTATAATAGAGGTAATGCCCCACCAGTGCTTTATTCCATGGATCATGCTTCAATATCATCAAAGCCAATACCATGTAACGGAGCTGTTTTGATAGGGTATCCGTTCCAAGATCATAGGGAGCTTAATCGTGTTGAGATTTGGGGTTCATGTAATGGTTTGATTTGCTTAACCGTTTCTGGTTGGACAGAACATAAAGATGATAGCCCTTGTATTTGGAATCCATCTACCAGAGAATATAAGAAAGTGCCATTGAAACAATGCGATTTTTCTATCAGCTTTGATTTTAAAAACACAAATATGGGTTTGCTTACGATTGTGTCAGTAACGATTACAAGGTTGTACAGATTACACTTCCTAAAATTTCTAATCGATTTCAACTTCAAGTTTATACATTAGGATCTGATTCGTGGAAAAATACTCAAAGATTTCCTTATTATTTTTAGTTACTATTTAGGATATTATCGCGATGGTTTGCTCTTTAATAGAGCTCTTCATTGGTTATGTGTTGCCCAACAAACCTCCAGTGAAGTTATTGTGTGTTTCGATGTAAGCAATGAGGGAATTGTGGAGGTACCATTACCAGTAGAAGCAAAAATGCTCTACTCACCAAGTCAATGGGGGTTGGAGCCTTGGACTAGTTATTTGTGGGTCTAGAAAAACCAAGACCTTTACATTATGTGGGACAACGTAGCCGTGTAAACAGATTAGTGAATCATATACTAGTAGTATATGATAACCAACAGACATGATTACACGCTTGCATTAGCTCATTCATATCATCATGGCTGTTATACACGCGATATGATTCATATGAACGTGCATGGAGAAACCAACAAACATGGGTGCGATAAAAGAACTATTAAGAGAATCTTTATGGAGATTCTCTGTGTCTCCATCCAACTATATATTAAGAGAGTCTTTATATGGAGATTCTTTGTGTCTCTTCCAGCCTTGTATATATAAGCTTCACAATAGGTATTCATTCTCCATCCAAAAAAACTGAATTCTTATAAGCTTTCTTCTTTCTTCAAGCAAATCAATTACAAAATGGCTTCTTTCCATGTTCGCTCTATCAGTTTACCTACAAGATCTTATCCTCTCACTCTCGCAGTGGAGGAACAATTGTGCAAACTAAAAGCTACTGAACAAGCAACTT
>JAJJMC010024260.1:481666-503776 GCA_023531435.1 Papaver californicum
TCCTCCACTACGAGAGTGAGAGGATAAGATCTTGTAGGTAAACTGATACAGCGAACATGGAGAGAAGCCATTTTGTAATTGATTTGCTTGAAGAAAGAAGAAAGCTTATAGGAATTCAGTTTTTTTGGATGGAGAATGAATACCTATTATGAAGCTTATATATACAAGGCTGGAAGAGACACAAAGAATCTCCATATAAAGACTCTCTTAATAGTTGGATGGAGACACAGATAATCTCCATAAAGATTCTCTTAATAGTTGTTTGTGGTCTCACCTCATTGCGTCGATTGCGATTTTATCGCACCCATGTTTGTTGGTTTCTTGTGTTTAAATATAACATGTAAGATTGGAATCACTTATCGAATAGCAGGTATGTAGTAATCTGCATGCACGTTCATATGAATCATATCGCGTGTACAGCATATTGTTTATGCTGTCTTACTATTGTTTTCCAACAATTGGAATATATGTAGTATGGCAGCCATGATGATATAAATGAGCTAATGCAAGCGTGTAATTTTGTCTGTTGGTTATCATATACTAGTATATGATTCACCAATCTGTTTACACGACTATATTGTTCCCCTATTTCCCTTATCAAATGCTGCATTAATAAGAGATTGGATCGATTATCTTCTAGGTTGCTCACAGACAGTATATGATCTTATGTTTCTGATCTAACAACATTTTTGATATGTTTTTCATCATGAAACAAGGTTTGATCCATGGTGTATAACAAGAGTGAGCCATAGCCACTATCAATATACACCAAATTTGGTGTTTTATGGGATGGAGTTTTTATTCAGCGATGTCTATTCGTTGTCCCGCATAATGTAAAGGTCTTGGTTTTTCTAGACCCACAAATAACTAGTCCAAGGATCCAAGCCCCATTTACTTGGTGAGTGGAGGATTAGTGATTAAAGGATGTTCTCGGTTTTAAAATCAATTGGAGCCGGAGTGACAATGCTTGCTTGGCTGATGCATGCGGATCAGTTCATGAATGCAACATTGTTTCCGTTCGAGTTTCTGAAGTTGAGAAAATAATCTCAAATGCCGATAAGTTGGCTTAATTTGTATGGTCATGTAAGTAGTAGTTATTCTACTATTCTTCTTCTCAGTTATTCTTTTTCTTTTTTTTCCGAAGAGAAAAGGTAAATATACAATTGGTGCTTCTTCTTGTATGGGGAGTTTGTGTGTACTGTGAGAATGAAGATTTGTGTCAGATTAAACTATTTTTTCATTATGCTTAACTTATTATTTGGACCCAAAATATGAACAATATAATTTAGGCTAACAGGATTCTAATTGTCTGCACAGACAGTGATCCAAAATATGCATATCAAACAATCTACCGCTAGTAACCTCTTACTAGATACTTCATATACGCTAGCCTGTGAAGGTTCCAGCTGCTAGGGAAATAGCAACAACGTACACGTAAACAAATTGGCGAATCTTACATACTTGCATCAACTCATACTTACAAAGGCTGTCATATTCTAAATGTTGAAATGGGATTATATGTATATAATCTGACAAGTTCAGACATGCACGTACAAATTAAATGTTTACAGTTGTTCGCTAATATAGCCCGAAGTTTCAAAGATAGTAACGTGGAGATTAATAAGGGATCATTAGTCGACTTATATGTTTTAAGCAGGAACAACCAACAAACAAAGGCGATAACTTCGCGGAAACGCACGAGAACAAAAACATTAACTAGTACTAGTTAACAGCGATTAGCTGTGGAGATTCCTTATGTCTCCTTTTGGCTTTGTATATATAAGCTTCACAATAGGTATTCATTCTTCATCCAAAAAACTGAATTGTAATAAACTTTCTTCTTCTACTAATTCAATTCCAAATGGCTTCTTTCCATGTTCGCTCCATCAGTTTACCTAAAAACTCTCATCCTCTCACTCTTGCAGTGGAAGAGCAATTGTGCCAACTTAAAGCCACCTCATCTTCATCAATCTCCCAAAATTTATCTGGTCTCCAAAAGTTATATGACTGTGTTGAGGATTTCCTTTCTACAGAAGATGGAAAATGCTCAGACTCCAGTTTGGATGGATCTATCATGTTGTTGGATGTTTGCAGTATTACCAAGGATGTTTTGTCTGAACTTAAACAATCTGTTCAAGAACTACAATCTTCTATTCGAAGACGTTCAAATGAAATTTCTGAATACATGATCTCAAAAAAGAAGATCACCAAAGTGGTCCGTAAGTGCCTCACAGATCTTAAGAACACCAAGAAAAGCGATGCAGAAGTTAGTTTGCTAACAGAAGTTGAAGCTACCACTCTTGCGGTTTTTGAATCTCTACTGTCCTTTGTTTCTGCACCAAAACAAAACAAGTCTTTGATCTCTAAATTGATTCCCACCAAGAGAGTTGCACACAAGTGCGATGAAGAAAATTCCGAAGTAATGAAGGTTGACATTGCTGTAAAAGCCCTTACCAAAGGCATTGAAGTAAACAATGTGCAAAAGACTTTGAAAGCCCTTGAAATGACCCTTCAAGATCTTGAAGATGGACTAGAAACCGTCTTCAGATGTCTAATCAAACACAGAGTTTCACTTCTCAACATCAACTAGTAGTAACATATATACATCGCTACTAATCCGCCATAAGCGTTTTCGCATTTTATCATGAAAATGCTCATGGAATTTTGTACACAGTTACTGTAAATGAAAAAAGAATAAATATTAATATAACAAATTTTGACTACATATAATTGTTCATTACATTTATCTCTCTCTCTCTCTCTTTTTTTTTTACTGGCTTGCTGCAATATACATCTGAATGATTCTGATCAGTGCAATAATTGATCCTTCATGTTAGGTAATGGTTAGCTACGTGTTCATCGATCCTTATCAAAATACCATTGACTAAAATTTTGAATCATAAACAAATGGCAATGTAGTTAGATCGGGAACATAATCAATATCTCACACATGCATATAAGCGATCTTATTTACGTTGTCAAGATTCTATTTGTCTGCAACGATAATGATACAAAATGTTTGTACCTGTCTTGTTTGCCTCCACCTCTTCATATAGGTAAAACAACATTGACATTTTCCTTTGTTAATCATAAAAATATGACAATGTTGTTAGATCAGGGACCATGAGATCTCAAAGGTAAGTATATCAGTAAACGATAAGATCTCTTAAATGTAGGATGCATCTGACTGTTTGAGGGTATTAAGATTCTAATAATTGCTAGTGTAACAGGGGATCAACCAACTCAAATACACGCTTGCAATAACTAAATTTTACATGCACGTACATAACAAGGGCTGTCATATTCCATATATAGCAGATATATATCATATATCGGATCCATATTATGGAAATCCTTGTTGAATCCTCATTTGGACTAACCCATCAACAAAGTAGGTAACAAAAAACAAAATAAAGAAATCACAATGGAAGAAATGCTTGTGTGGATAATTTGAATTTTATGTACGAAGTAAATCAATGAGTTTTGATAGAGTTCGTTGATATATTTATGGGTCATTGTGGCCATGCGACTTGCTGCTGTTAGTTGTGGCCATATGCATGAGACTAGTGAAATTGGTCATTGTGTTTTCTTTTTTAGGATATGCAAGGCTCAGTCATTTCTCATAGAACAAATAAAGAAAAGACCAGGCAAAAGGTGATCAAAAGGCAAAATACATACCAAGCGTGCGCATCACTACCAATCTTTCTTGGTACCTAATATTTCCATATGTGGTTTTAGTACTCTCATATAGTCTTATCCTAAGATAATGAGTATTAAAAGATGATTCTTGTTCTTTTCGTAAGGGCTTGCGAAGAATATTCCAGATGAATGCTAGGGAAACAGGGGAGCACTGTACCCATAAACAGAAAGATTAATCATAAATGAACACCACTACCCACTTGCATTTGACTCATATATGTCAAGGCTGTAACATTCCAATTGTTGGAACGGAATTGTATAATCCGACAATATCAGACGTGCACATACTTATTATATTTTGTGCCAGTGTTTACAGATACTAACGAGAATATTAACGAGAATATAACCTATTAACAAGAACAACAACCACTGCACATGGGCGACAACTTCGGAAACGAACGAGACCGAAAACAATAACCAATAAAGAGAGCTTAGTTGTGGATATTCCTTACGTCTCCTTCATTTTTCATCCAAGAAAACTGAATTCTAATAAACTTTTTTACTTCAACTAATTCAAATCAAAATGGCTTCTTTCCATGTTCGCTCCATCAGTTTACCTAAAAGCTCTCATCCTATCACTTTTGCAGTGGAGAAACAACTGTGCCAATTGAGAACCACCCAACAAGCTACCTCATCTTCATCTATCTGCCAGAACTTATCTGGTCTTCGAGATTTATATGAGTATGTCGAGGATTTCCTTTCTACCCAAGATGGGGAATGCTTAGACTCTGATTTGGATGGATCTACCATGGTGTTGGATGTTTGCAGTATTACCAAGGATGTTTTGTCTCAAATGAAACAATCCGTTCAGGAACTCCAATCATCCGTTCGTAGACAATCAAATGAAGTTTCTGAATACATGGTCTCAAGAAAGAAGATCAGTAAAATGATCCGCAAAAGCCTCTCAGATCTAAAAAACAAGAAAATTGATACCGAAGGTAGTATCCTGAAAGAAGTTGAAGCAACTACTCTTGCCGTTCTTGAATCCCTATTGTCCTTTGTGTCTGAACCAAAACAAAACAACTCCCTGATCTCTAATTTGATGCTCACCAAGCGAGCTGCACACAAGTACGACGAAGAAGCATCCGAAATAATGAAGGTTGACATTGCAGCAAAAGCCCTTACCAAAGGCATTGAAGTAAACAATGTGCAAAACACATTGAAAGCCCTTGAAATGACCCTTGAAGATCTTGAATACAAACTAGAAGTTGTCTTCAGGTGTTTAATCAAAAACCGAGTTTCACTCCTCAACATCCTCAACCAGTAGTACCATATACCGCTACTGATCGACCATAAGCATTTTTCGCTTTTTATTATTAAAAATGTTCATGGAATTTTGTACACAATACTGTAAATTAAAAAGAGTAAATATCAATACAACAGATTCTTTAACTACATATATTTGTTCATTCTTTACATTCACCTCCATTTTTTTACTGGATACAAAATACACCTAGAGTTACTGCAATACTTGAGTGTTCATCCATATCAAAATACCATTGACTTAATTTTTGAATCTTTTATAATTGGCAATTAATTTCTCACACATGCATGAACAAATATAATTTAGGCTGTCAGGATTCAAGTTGTCTATAGAGACAGTGATCCAAAGAATGCGTATCAAACAGTCTATCAATATTCCAAATGTTGGTAGATAAGCTGCTCATTAGCTAACATTAAATGCATGTGTACGTGCGTATCGTTATAGATCTTTCTTGGTAGCTTCCATTGGATCGATGCTTCATATACGCTAGCTTGTGAAGATTCCAGTTGCTAGGGAAATAGGGGAACAACTTACCAGTGAACAATTGGCAAATCTTATATGATATATCCAACCAACAACATTCCACACTTGCATTAACTCATACTTTTCAAGGCTGTCATATTCCAATTGTTGGAATGGGATTGTATATAATCTGACAATTTCAGACATGCAGTTGTTCGATAACATGGACATTAATAAGGGATCATTAGTCTTATATGTTATAAACGGGAACAACCAACAGACAAAGGAGATAACTTCGGAAGCGCACAAGAGCAAAAACATTAACTAGTACTAGTTAACAGGACTTAGTTGTGGAGATTCTTTATGTCTACTGTGTCTTTTTATATATAAGCTTTACAATAGGTATTCATTCTTCATCCAAAAAACTGAATTCTAATAAACTTTCTTCTTCTACTAATTCAAAATGGCTTCTTTCCATGTTCGCTCCATCAGTTTACCAACAAATTCTCATCCTCTTACTCTTGCCGTGGAAGAGCAATTGTGCCAACTTAAAGCCACCTCATCTTCATCAATCTCCCAGAATTTATCTGGTCTTAAAAAGTTATATGACTGTGTTGAGGATTTCCTTTCTACCGAAGATAGAAAATGCCCGGACTCCAGTTTGGATGGATCTATCCTATTATTGGATGTTTGCAGTATTACCAAGGATGTTTTGTCTCAAATGAAACAATCTGTTCAAGAACTACAATCATCCATTCGTAGGCGATCAAATGAAGTTTCTGAATACATGATCTCAAGAAAGAAGATCACTAAAGTGATCCGCAAGTGCCTTGTAGATCTTAAGAACAACAAGAAAAACGACACCGAAATCAGCTTGCTAACAGAAGTTGAAGCTACAACTCTAGCCGTTTTTGAATCTCTATTGTCCTTTGTTTCTGCACCAAAACAAAACAAGTCCTTCATCTCTCAATTGATGCTCACAAAGAGAGTTGCACACAAGTGCGACGAAGAAACTTCCGAAGTAATGGAGGTGGACACCGCAGTGAAAGCCTTCTCCAAAGGCATGGAAGTAAACAATGTGCAAAAGACATTGAAAGCCCTTGAAATGACCATTCAAGATCTTGAAGATGGAGTAGAAACTGTTTTCAGGTGTTTAATCAAACACAGAGTTTCACTTCTTAACATCAACTAGTAGCAACATATTCCGCTACTAGCTAATTCACCATTAGTGTTTTTGCGTTTTATTATGAAAATGCTCATGGAATTTTGTATACATTACTGTAAATGAAAAGAAAGTAAATATCAATACAACAAATTCTTTAACTACATATTTGTTCATTACATTTATCTCCATTTTTTTTACTGGCTGCAAAATACATCTGGATGATTCTAATCATTGCAATAATTGATCGTTCATGTTAGGTAATGGTTAGCTACGTAGGTGTTCATCCTTATCAAAATACCATTGACTGAATTTTTGATTAATCATAAAAAAAATGGCAATGTAATTAGATTGGGAACATAATCGATAAGTAATCAATCCTTATGTTGGGATTATCAGTAATAATTCCCCACAGGATACTGGTTCTCTGGATCAATGTAAAACTAAAGTAGAAATAAAGAAAATGCACATTAAAAGAAACAAGAAAACGAAAACACAAGAATTATCGTTGTTTGGCGATATGATCTAGTAGTTGATTCCAAGGCGACAAATAGGGTTTATCTTGATAAGCACGAGATCCACCTTGGGTCCAAAGAGATCACGTATGTTATCAATTCCATACAATATCATGGTCGGTCTCTCGAGGGAAAGTCCCCATGCAATACATGTAACATCCTCAGGAAGTCCCATTGGACGCAACATCTCAGGCCTGAACATACCAGAATTTCCAACCTCTACCCATTTCATGAAGCCAACGTGATAGCTATAAATTTCCACACTGGGTTTAGTATAGGGATTGTAAGTTGGCTTGAAACGAAGATTTTTCATACCCAGCCTCTCAAAGAAGTTGATGAGTTTATAATAGTGGTACTAAGAAAGGGTTTGTTTCAGAACTTATGAAAGATTTTGATATTAGACTTAATAATTAAAACTAAACTTAAATAAAAAATTGATTCCAAGATCCTAAAACTAACCAACATATTGGATTCCACTACTACACATGATTGATTGGATGATGTTATAAATATTTCAAAACCTAGTCACCTTTTAAGTCCTTTTATTTCTGAATTCACTGACAATCAGGCATATTCTCAAATATTATTTGTACCCATTAAGCATAGATTATCAACTGATTTAACAAAGTATAACCTATCAAATTGAATCACAAATAATTAAGAAAATTATGCAAACAATTTAAAACTCCGCAGAAGCAGTGATAAAGTGAATTATATAATTAAACTAGAGAAAATAAAATAATTACCCATCAATCATGCGTAAATAGCTTCCTCCATTGCCTTGGTTACGTAAGAATTAGTTCATCATGGTAAATAACATCACAGAATATTTATTCATGGCTCCAAAAAAATTTATAAAGATGAAATGGAGAGAAAATTATAAAACAACAAGTTTGCAACGTTTATAAGCGTTACAGACTTACTATTACAAAGCAAGTGTTCCAGAGCTGAAGATAAACGTTGCATAGATGACGATAAACGTTTGCAAAGATGACAATAAACGTTGCAAAGCTGAAGATAAATGTTGCAGTTGGGATGAAGAAACCGTGACAGAATGGTTGAAGGAACCATTGCTTTATCTTCTGTTCTTCGTGTTCTTCAGCAGCAGCAGAATTTCTGTGCAACTCTTGATTTCTTCTTTGTAGCGTCTCTCCTCTCCCCAAACTTTCCATACACGACCCTTATTTATAGTACAACACCCACATCTCGATTATCTTCTCAAAATCTTCGAGAACATTTTCTTTGATGAGAATCATATCTCGGATATATTTTTTTTGTTTTAGTTGTTGCTTTGATTTCTTTATATTTTCTTTCTTTCTTCTCGCTGGTGCTTTAATTAACAATAGATACAAAAAGAATCGTGTGAGAAAGAAGATGTTGAGTTTCCAGAAATAATTCTTCTTCCCTGTTTTATTGAGAGTGTTATTTCATAAGAAAATTTGTTTATGATTCCTTGTCTTGCTGTCGTGTACAACTTGCTCTTGATTGGGTAAGGATATCTTTTCTTAACTCCTTGAAATCTTTCTCAAATATTTTGTTCCAAATTTACGCGGAGAAGAGAAATAGAAGTTCCCGCCAATCTGGTTTTGAATTTGAAAAGGGGTTCAAGTATAATACTTGGTAGCCAGTATAGAATCCTTGCGAGCTAAGAATTCTTGGCTGCTAAGACTCTATACTTGGTAGACAAATGCTCGTGCTGATACGGTCCAATTTACATCTCTAGGTATAACATCGTTGTCCCTTTCCTTTTTTTAGCCATATAAATATGATCAGAATATTGTTAGACCAGGAACCATGATCAGCTCATCCAAACCTATAGTTGGCCAAAGAATTCTACCCATTACAGCTCTAAATAAAGGCCAATGAAGGTTCGAGGATCGTTCAATTTCGGGGTTCCATTGTTTGCCCCCCAATACATAGGGTGATGGACCTAAAATGCGACATCTGACTCAATTACACAGGGTCATGGACCTGATAAGTGATAGGGGCACGGCAGCCTCTGCTTGTAGTCACCCTTAACAGAATCATTACTTTTTAGTTTTTACTGGTTCCCCTCTAATTAGAAGAAACTCTGCTCTCTATTAACATTTGTGCACACACTCAAACACTTTTCTCAAACCATGATTTTGGGGATTTTCGTTTCCAAAAACCCTAGATAAACCCTCCCTTTTCTCCCCTTTTCTCCTACTAAAACCCTGAGAAATTGGTTCATAATCCTGATCATGGCTACTTCAATCACTCTCAGGTCTCTTATGAGACGTGGTCTTAGTACTTCTTCTTCTGCTTTATGCTGTAAATGTGTAAGTTCTTCAACTTTATTTACTCCATCATGATTCATTTTCTCTTCTGCTAAGATTTTTCATGAAAAGTAGTTAGGGGTTTTGATTTGTTAGAGTTTTAGTAGTTCAATTATCTGACATGAACTGGAAACTCAATTCAATTCAGAAGATAAAAATTTCAACTTTTTCTTCTCAATCTGGTAGTATCATTAGGATATTGGGTGTGGGAATAAATGTTTGTAGTTCTTGTCTATTGATTTCGTCCATTTCTGTATGTGATATGTGCACAGAATGAAGCCATGAAAACTACTATGAGCAGACCAACAAAATTGGTTTTTAATTTCAAAACTTCATATGATGACAAGAATGTTCAGAGACACCAAATACCTAAGATAATTGAGTCACCTAATGGTGATATGTCATTTGTATTCACGAAGACCCTTAAAGAAACTATGTACACAATTATCTTTCGTAATAAAGTTGCTGCAGAAAGAGCTCGTGGATTGAAAGTGACAAAAGTTGCGGTTTTAATACCTCCTTACATCAACGAATTTCAGAAACAAATTATAATGGAAGCGGCTAATGATGCTGGTGTGTTTGTTGAACGATTTGTTACGGATAAAACTGAGAACCCTTTTCCAAATGGGACAGATGTTGAAAAAGGAGGATTCTCAATTTTGATTGGTCTGGTGGAAGTGTTTGATGTTCCTATCAAGGTGCGTTATAACTTTTGTTCATTTGAGATCTCGTTGATGCTTTGTTTATGGGCTACTGATCCTTTCTCTCTCTTTCAGGAGCTCATATTAAGTGGTGAAAAATCTGTATTAGAAACAATTTTGAGCGAGATACAAAAAACTCGTGGATATGACGTGAAGGAAGATCCGGCGATGGTTCAAAAGATTAAGGAAGCAGTTGATAGGGCAATGGAACGAATGTCATCATCAAATTTGAAGAAAACTGGTATCAAGCTCAATCTTCCAGTTGCTGCTGGTCAACCTGAAGAGAGTGCAACGATTACTTGGACAACTGATTGATTATCACTGCTCATGAGTAAAGTTTCCTCTCTCTTTTTTTTATCTTCTGACATAATGGATCAGGGCTTACTTTTGGTTGTTGTAACTTGTTACGCCTCTTTTGTTGTTGGGTATGTGGATAGACTAGCATGTAGATAGACTAGCATTTTAACCGGAGTTCAAGCATAGGAGACATGTTTTGCGACTGAAACAAATTTCACTCTGTCAGTTGTAGCCTCTAAAGGTGCCCTTTGATTGTAATGGTATTCATCAAAAAAACAACTCTATGTCAGAATTCTTATCCTGGTTTGTTGTTATGTTACAAATGCATCGTTAATCTAGCTTGATAGATGTGTTGTTTTTCGCTTTAGGTGAATGAATAGTATTGGACTTTCCGTATTCTAGCTTACTTCAGTTGAAGTTACACGGAAATGGGTAAAGAAGTTGAACTTTACAAGTTTCATCTTCGTAAGTGTAATGCAGGAGTCTAGAATTTTCATATTTGCGGACTTATATTGATATTATTGCAGACCAGAGATGTCCATGAGTCCCTTTTTCCTGAATAGGTTGATCATCAGAAATGTAAAGAGCCTAAATTCCCATGGAATATCCTTCCATAATGTCTCTGTGGCAACCAGCATTCTTGATCTTTCTTTACAAAACCTATCACATTTTGCTGAATTTTGTTACTGATATATAGAATGTTTCAGTAATTCTCCGCAGTATCTTTATCATGTGTGTAGGGAAGTGTTCCATGGTGGAATTAGATTAGCTGAAAGCATCTTGTTCCTCTTTATCATGTGTGTAGTGAAATGTTTTAATGATTCCTCAGGGATTGACAGGAATTACCTTATAGTATGTTTGTGCCAAATCGTGGAGTATGTGATCTGCTATCCCTACTTTTGAGCCACTGTGAGCATGCAAAATCATGGCCTTGTGTTTGGAACTGCAGGCATTAGACCTTGTATTTCCTCCTTTGAGGACGATCCATTCGATGAATATAGTAAAGATTACTAGTCTCGCTTTAGACAGGTTTTCAGTTTCTTCTATCTATTTGGTGCAATTGTAGCCTTCACTATCATAGTCTACATCCAAATGCAACATGGTTGGGGATCTGCATTTGGCTCCTTGGCCATAACGATGGGTGTTTCAAACACAGTATTCTTCAGCATTTGGCTCCTTGGCCATAGGATGGGTGTTTCAAATGCAGTATTCTCCATTGGTACGCAGGCAGAGGTTGCCTGGTGGCACCCTCTGACTTGGGTTGCTCAAGTTCTGGTAGTCGCTTTCAAAAGCTACATAATCCAGTAGTGCCGACTAAGTTGATCTTGTATGAGATTCCAGCTCGACACTCTACCATGGCATCTATCCTTAGTAGCTGAAACAACTCAGAAGTGGATGATAGCCTTGATGTCAGAAATTAAGATGTGAGTAGGCTTAGATATCTCTGCAAAAGCTTTATGGTTTCTTTCACGCCAAATGGACCTGCAAATTGCAGCTGGGATGTAAGCTCTATGGTTCACCCAAACTTGAGAAACCCCTTGAGGACCAACAGAAATTCAATTGAAGAATATCTTCAGGAAACACCCAACTCCATGGGAGGATGGAGTTAAAGCTTGCCAAATTAAAGATGCAATCCAGAATCCTATCTGGACAGTGTAATAGCAAATTGGGGTTAATATTTTGTCGCTTAGCTGAGTTTTGTAATTTTTGGTTTTCTGGGTTGTTTGGGGTTTTGCCAAGCTGGAGCTGCAAGTCTTTACTTAAGTCTTTCTGTCTTTTGGTGGTGGAGGTTTGGTTGCGCTGCAATTTCTGCTGTAATGCAGCCCTATTTGTCTGTGTGGGGTGTTGTTTTGCGCCTACTCCTGTAAGATTATTCAATTACTTCTTATTTTCACTGAGGGGGGGAAAAATTAGAGATTCAATTCTTCAACGGAGCATCAAATGTTCCGGTGATTTCTGAAGCTCAACAATGATCTTTTGAGTTTTATATTCTAACAATCAATTTACAATGTAAGCTTGAAATAACAGGTTACAATTAAGCAGCCCCATAAAAGTTTATATTTGACAGACTTTCTCCTTGCGATGAATTTCGCATCCACTTAATAGATTCCAAATAATAGCAGAGATTGACGACAATGATGAGGATTAGAAACCACTACCAACACTACTGGAACCAGCCATACAGTCAAGGTTGCAACCAAGGGAACATTCTCGTGGATCTCCCTCTGCACCACAATCCTTTAGACAATCTTCGACACATGCTAACGCCTCGGAAGACGCTGCTGCAAATATCGACACCATTGACATTGTCGCCATCAATAGCAATGCAACAACAAGCTTTGTGTTTGCCATTATTTCCAGTCTTCACTTCCTTTCTGTGTGTTTAATGATCCAAATTAAATTAACCACTAAACCAATACATTTAGAGCTTATATATATATATATATCGATCCAGAGATATATTGAGAGCCCGTACATATAGGAGGAATGGAGGATGTAGGTGGTTTCCCATTCATTTTGGAGGCGATAATGCATGTGTGGTTATCAAGATTCAAAACTTAATTCATTCAAACCATTCAGTGAAAATAAAATTACCACAAACTTATAAATAGTAAAAAGCAAAAGGTAAAAAGTCCTTTTATGCCCGTGCAATGCATTGGCTGTTTTCATGCATATTGGAAGTTGACTGGGCTTCAACATTTTGTCGTATTAAGTGTGAAGTCCTTCAACATTTTTTTGCAAACTAACTTGGATATGTAGGAATTAGGATTCATACTAATTGACTGGGCTTTCATGCTACTTATTACACTTTCTTTCTAACTCGGACTTGTATTATAAACTGACATTTTGTATCCGATCTTGCCATGCACCCAAAATCGTGCCCCAGTTTCTTCCCCTAATAGGTGGCATCATCCCTCACCATTGATTCAACAAGTTCCCCATCCTTTGGAAAAACAAGGGTGCCCATTTTTATACAAATATATGTGTGGGGGAAAAATTGGGAGAGGAATATGAGGGTATCTAGAATTTTCGTTTTGCAACATATCCAAACCCATTACAAAATAAAGCATCTTCCATTTCAATGACATGGACTCATGATGCATCCTCCTCTGCATTTTGATGATGGGTATACTTTAGGATCTTTGTTCCCAAAAAAAGAAGAAAAATTACCATATATTTTCCTTCGTGCCTATTTGTTATACGGTAGACTTAGTTTTTGGCTTCTTTTAAATGTAGCTCATGGATTTATTATCTATAGCCCAAAAAATTTAAGTTAAAATAAAAAGCCAAATAAGTTTTATTTCTTTTCTAAAATCAACTTAAATCTTACTTTTTTCCCAAAATTAAAACAAACCTTAATTTTTCTCTAAATCAAAACTAAATTATAATTCAAACTAATTGTAATTCTTCTCTTAATATTCTTATAAATTTACTAATTATAAATGTTGATTCTTACTTTCCTCCAAAATCAAGCTAAACCTAATAATTATAATTCTTCTTATAATATGTTATAAATCTACCAATTATAAACCCTAATTCCTACTTTTCCTCAAAATCAAACCAAACTCTAACTCTTTCTTTAATCTTCAAAATAACACCAATCCAAATGAAATTTAACTAATATCTTTATACTTTTCTTGAAATCATTCTTTTAATACTCCATAAATATAATCAGTAAAAACTTATTCATTAAGATTTAGGTAATTAACTATAATATTTTATTATTTTAAAAAATTTTGATAGTTTATGTAATTATTTGGGCTATATATAAGAATTATATATAATTTTGTGAGTTATTTAGAATAATTATAAAGGTTGGTTTGGATAGTTTAATCACTTATTTTATATGGACTATAGTTAATAAATACATTGGCTATATTTAAAAGAAACCTAGTTTTTTAGCCTTTTTTGCTAAAATATAAAGACCTTTCTCCCCAAAGGAATAAATAAACAACTACAAAAAATTGAGTTAAGAAACACCGACAAATAATATTGTAAACATAATAGCTTTTAGTAATCTAATAGACTTATAAATAACTTTTAAACCGAAACCAAAACCTTTAAAATACAACTTGCAGTACTTAATGTAAGAGCAGGGAGTCAGGGACAGTGAGGTGGACAAATGCGCAAATGTGATTGTTTTCCTGACCCACATCGGATGGCTCAGTTGTTTAAATGGGACGGACAAATGTTCAAAACATAATCATTTTATTATCCTGTCTCAAATTGAATCGATCGACACGTTAGATAACCAATGCCATGGGTGTTAAAATAGCAACAGTTTTTGGACGCCTAACAGCAAAATTAGAATGGGTGTTAACTTGCGCCAAAGTTAATGTGTGGGGTTGGAATTACATATATATAGCTTAATTATATACTTTGGTGTTGCAGCAAGTGTGTAATCGCCAAGAGGGTTAAAAATTTGTGAGAAGAGTAAATTACATGATTTATGTTTTTTTGTAATGGGTCATAGTCGCTTTACCTCCAAAACCTGGCCAACAACTTTGTATCTGTCATTAATTGGGGAAGGAAAACCTTTTAGGGTAGAGAGGAAGATGGTTTATATCAGCTGAAGGCGAGTGAATATGTAGGGCGACATTATATGTTGTGTAAGTTTATCGCATAGCATAATGCATGACAGGAATAACAATATGGGAGAATTTCTAATTGTTTAGACATGGGAGAACTGGAGCGGTAAGGATTGGCAGGTGACCAATGGATTTTAGAGATTGGTAGAGAGGAAATTCTTAAAACAAAACTATAAAGGAAACTAATATCAAAGAGTGCAAGAAGAACACGAAGAACACGTCTAACGCGACAAAACTCTGAATTTAGTATATTAGGTGTTTGATTAGTAAAAAGATGTAAATGAAGCAGCAGGTAAATCTCAAATATTCTAAAAAAAGAGGTTGTAAAACACGTTATAATTATACAAAATAAATTTCATTAATTATTATAGATTTTTATCGTGTCATGTATTTTTGCTCGAAGATATTGAAAAGAATTGATATAAGTAGCTCTTTCTAGCCAGTCTCAAAAGTCATTCGATCACTGTGTCCATCTTCTCCTAATCTAATTATCATTCGAAATTTATTTCCTATTATCTCAATTTTTTTCTTCGGTTGGGTAAGTTGGGATTAGACTTGTGACCTTATTTTCATTTTGTTGGGTGTTGTTTAACAATTTCCTATGTCAAAAAATGTCAAGGTCACGATTTGATTTTATCTAACCCTTCAAAAGAGTTAAACATGATGCTATAGCATATTTGAATACCAGGGAGGAGAAAAAATTAAAAGTACAAAATTTCCAAATTTATTTTTCATTATCTTAATATTTTTTTTCTATTAGGTAAGTTGGGATCAGACCCATGACCTTACTTTCATGTTGGGGTATTCTAACAATTTCCTATGTTAAAAAAAGCTAAGGTCACGATCTAATTCCTATCTAACCCTTCAAAAGATGTAAAGGCAACATAACACGAGAATATTTGGCTATTAGAAATATAAATTTATTCCAGAAGCTAAAAGTGAAAAAAAAAATTGCTTTGCGTAAATCTTTTTTTTCATAGGTCTACGTGTTATTATAAAATTGTCTCTCAGCTTTTAAAAGTTAAAAAATAACTTTTTAAGGTATATCTAAAAACCGTGTAAGCCGTTTGGGATGGACTTGAATAAACCCAATACCACACACCACAGTGAGCTAAAAGCCTGAAAATGAAATATCCAAGTCTATTCAGATTTTATATCTTATTAACACAAAAATCTAGGGTTTAAGGGATAGATAAATAGATTTCTATGACATACATGAACATAAGCAATAACCTGGGATTCTCCTTGAGTAGAGTTATGAAATTAGTACCTTGTCTGATTGATGTTCTGTTTCAATGTTAACAATTTTTGTAGCATAACATGAACTTAGTAGTAACCACATGATACTTCTTATGAATTTGTCTGTCACTGCAAAAAGGCCAACAAGTACGAGACACTCAGCTTAAAGTAACTGGGTTTGCATAAACAGATCCCTTTGCTATGAGGAAAGGAAGTTAGAAGTAACTACACATGTTGATGTTCATATTAATCGAGTACGTGCATGTGAAGATTCCAATTACTGGGAAACAAGGGAACACCACATCGCAGCGGGTAAACAGATCTGTGAATCATAAATGATAATCAAATCAGCTACCAACGCGATTACACGCTTACATTAACTCATATATAGCGAGGTTGTCATATTCCAATTGTCTAAACGACAATGTCATTCGTGCATATACAGTTCTCAATTAGCTATCCTAATCGACAAAATTTAAGATACTAACATGGTGATTACCTTGTATGATAGGTGATGCATTATATGCTGCGAGTTATTTAAATCAAGAGCAACCAACAGACACGGACGAAGCAATTTATTAAGAAAGCCTGGATGGAGATTCTTTATGTCTCCTAGGCTTTTTGTATATAAGCTTCAGAACAGGTATTCATTCTTCATCCAAAAAACTGAAATCTAATAAACTTTTCTTCTACTACTAATTCTATTTCAAAATGGCTTCTTTCCATGTTCGCTCCATCAGTTTACCTAAAAACTCTCATCCTCTCACTCTCGCAGTGGAGGAGCAATTGTGCCAACTTAAAGCTACTGAACAAGCTACCTCATCTTCATTGATCTGTCAAAACTTATCTGGCATTATAGACTTATATCGGTGTGTTGAGGATTTCCTTTCTACCCAGGATGGGAGATGCTTAGACTCCGGTTTGGATGGAACTATCATATTGTTGGATGTTTGCAGTATTATCAAGGATGTTTTGTCTCAAATGAAACAATCTGTTCAAGAACTACAATCATCCATCCGTAGACGATCAAGTGAAGTTTCTGAATACATGGTCTCAAGAAAGAAGATCACCAAAGTGATCCGCAAGTGCCTCTCAGATCTAAAAAACAAGAAAATGGATACCGAAGGTAGTATTCTAAGGGAAGTTGTAGCTACTACTCTTGCCGTTCTTGAATCTCTATTGTCCTTTGTGTCTGAACCAAAACAAAACAACTCCCTGATATCTAAATTTATGCTCACCAAGCGAGTTGCACACAAGTGCGACGAAGAAGCATCCGAAGTAATGAAGGTTGACGTTGCAGCAAAAGCCATTACCAAAGGCATTGAAGTAAACAATGTGCAAAAGACATTGAAATCCCTTGAAATGACCCTTGAAGATCTTGAAGATGGAGTAGAAACTGTCTTCAGGTGTCTAATCAAACACAGAGTTTCACTCCTCAACATCCTCAACCAGTAGTAACATAGATCGCTACTGATCGACCATAGCATTTTCGCTTTTTATTATGAAAATGCTCATGGATTTTGCACACATTACTATAAATGAAAAGGAGTAAATATCAATACAACAAATTAACTACATACATTTGTTCTTCACATATTACATCTCAAGTTTATTTTTACTGGATGCAAAGTACACCTCTCAAATCCATGTTTTCCTGTACCAATGTTAAATCGTTAACAAAAAATCTACCCTTTTATTACATTACGTAACATGATTCACAATGGGCAATGCATCGTACGTTTTAATCAAACACGATTGACCTTAACCATTTTGAATCATAAAAAATATACTAACAATGTTGTTAGATCAGGAAACAAAGATCATATATAGGTAAACATATCTTGCGCATGCATGGACAATCTTATATATTCAAATAAGTATGTAGGCTGTCAAGATTCTTATTGCCGAATCCAACCATATCAAAGTGTGTTGGTGCACACCTGTCTTAGCTTACAGCCATCCCATCCGTTGATGAACATGATTACAGATTATCCAAATTAGAATAAGGTGTTAAATTTCACAGATTATCCTTTAAAGTGTGGGGTGCTCTTGCAAACCTATAATATCTGGTTTTGGTTGCTATGTAAAATATAAGCATTGACCTTATTTTCACATATAGCCTACATTGCATAAGTACATGCTAGTTTTGTTTTTTGTTTTCTTTTTTAGCGTGTGACTGTTTCTGTTGCAGCAAGTGTGCAATAACTATGAAGGTTAAAAATTCATGAGAAGTGTCAGTCAATTGCATGATTCATATTTTTTGTGAAGGGTAATAGTCATTGTGTGTTTGCCTCCAGAAACTGGCCAATAACTTTGTATATATAAATCATTACTTGAGGAAGTGAAACCTTTTTACGGGAGAGTAGAAGATAATTATTGGTTAAAAGGCCGTGAATGTGTGGGATGACATCAAAATGCACGTTATAGTGCAAGACGGTTATGATAAATTTTGGGCGAAGCTTGGTAGAAAATCATTTAGACATGGGAGACAACTAAAATTAACAAGCAACAAAACTTGCCAATCAAAAGATCGGAGAGTAAATTTAAATACAAGGGATGCTGGCATTCCGCAAATTCTCATAACAAAAATATAAAGAAAAATAATTCTACATTATTTAGAGCAAGAAAAACAGACCTAGCAATCTAAGGTAACACTCCAATTTTATTTAATTCAGTTTGTATTATATAAAAGTTGTTAATTGAAATGCATCTTTTTACCATCTGAATTTATAGTTAAGACTCAAATATTTTAAAAGATAAAGTTACAAAACATGTTGTGATCTTTTAAATAAATATCAGTAATTGTAAAAGATTTTTATCCATCATATCATACATTTATTATCCAAGATATCGAAAAACATTAATATAAATGCTCTCTGTAGCTAGTCTCAAAATCTATTCAATCATCTATACCCATCTTGTTAAAAAAATTAAAAAAAAAAACTATGTACATCTACTCAATCTAAAATCCAAAAATTTACTTTTGGTTGTCACTCTTTTTCTTAAGTTGGGTAAGTTGGGATCAGACCTGTGACCTTACTTTCATTTTGTTGGGTGATCTAACAATTTCCTATGCTAATAGATTTTAAGGTCACGATCTGATTCCATCTAACCCTTCATAAGAGGTAAACACGATGTTAACTTGTTAAGTGAATCTATTCCGGTTGGTATGTGCTTTAATAAACCAAAAACCACAATGTGCTGAAAGCCTGAAAAGGAAGTATTTTATTTGATTACTTTCATTGGTTGGTGTTAATTTTTTGGATTTCTATAGCTGATTTATATTCTGTATCAATCTTAATTTTGGGTTTTTTCTTTCTTAATTTCTGTGTTGTTGTTTTCATTGGAAGGTTAGTAGAAGTAGTGGTAAGAAGAAGAAAGTAAAGACTCATATAACTGCATTCAATAAAGCTAAAGCTGCTCAAGCAATGGACCTTGACAAATAGAGTTACCTACTCTCAGTTAAGTTTTAGTTCTTCTAGTAATTTAGATTGTTAAGATATGGAAGAAAACTAAAATCGAACGGCAAGGACTGGCAGGTGGTTATTGGCTTTTAAGGATCGGTAAAGAGGAAATTTGGCATACAAGTGATGCGAAGATTTTCTTATAACACAGCTATAAAGGAAACTGATATCAAGGAGACTTAGAAGAACACGTCAAATGTAAACACACTATGAATTTTATTCATTGGATCACTAATTAGTGAAAAGATGTTAAATGGAAAAATCAGACACGATGCGATAATTAATCTACAGATAAAGCTCAATTATTTTAAAAGAGAGATTACAAACCATGTTTTGATCTTTCAAAATAAATATTAGTGATCGCACAAGATATCCATTAGTTGTGTCGTTTATTTATTCTTAAAAATATCGGAAAATATTAATATAAATAGTTGTTTTTAGCGTCTCAGAATCCATTCTATAATGTATGTATTTTTTTAATCTAAGATCCAAAAGTTATTTTTTATTGTCATCCTTTTTGTTCGGTTGGTTAAGTTGGGATCAAATATGTGATCTTATTTTCATTTTGTTCGGGTATTCAAATAATTTCCGATGTTAAAAATGTTATGGTCACTATATGATTTCATCTAACCTTTCAAAAGAGGTACGTACAACGTTAAGAGGCCTGTTTGGATACCAGGAGTAGAAATTAATCTCACAAGTCAGGAGTAAAAACATTTTGCTTCAGAAAAAGTTAACTCTTTTATTTCTAATAGTCATTATAAAATTGTATACCCAAACTAACTTCTAATTTTGTTGCTTTCAGAAGTTAAAAAACAACTTCATAAGTACTATCTAAATATGATATAAGCTCGAAAAGAAATTTTTTTAAGTAGTATCCAAAAAAAACTATAAGCCATTTGGTCTATGTAACTATTCCACTTGGGATGGGCTCAAATAAACAAAACATAACAATGGGCCGAATGAAAGCCTGAAAAAGAAAATATCCATTCTATTCACATTTTATTTCATATTATCACCAATATCGAGGGTGACCAAAACACCTACATCCGTAGATTTTACTTAATCCAATCCATACTTTAACGTATGGACATCCGATCCATACCTAGATGAATTGGACATGGATGAATTTTTGAAATCGGTAAATTTTATGGATTAGACTCAGGTAACACATTACCCATCCATTGAACGCCTCATCCTAAAAATAATATTGGTATTATATATATCGATGAAGGTTATTATAGAAAATTAATAGATAATTTACGAAAAGGGTAAATTGAATATTCGTTTTACCACTAAAAAC
Source organism: Papaver californicum (assembly GCA_023531435.1). NCBI lineage: Eukaryota > Viridiplantae > Streptophyta > Magnoliopsida > Ranunculales > Papaveraceae > Papaver > Papaver californicum. The sequence continues at coordinate 502,659 of JAJJMC010024260.1, forward strand.
TATCCAACCACTTTGTATTTATCATCAATTGCGGAAGCAAAACTTTTAAGGTAGAGTAGAAGATGGTTCTATCGGCTGAAGGCGAGTGAATGTGTGGGGTGACATTATATGTTGGATAAGTTTATCACATAGCATAAATGCAAGACCATAATAACAATTTTTGGGAGAATTTATGATTGTTTAGACATGGGAGAAAACTAAAATCGATCGGTAAGGATTGGCTGGTGACCCACTGGATATTAACGATTGCTAGAGAGGAAACAAAACTATAAAGGAACTGATATCAAAAAGAGCAAGATGAACACGTCCAAAGGGATAACACCTCTAATTTAGTTTATTTGGTCTTTGATTAGTTAAAAAATATTAAATTAATCAGGTAAAACTCAAATATCCTAATAAAGAGGTTACAGAACATTCAGTGATCTTTTGAAATAAATGTCAGTAATTGTAAAAGATTTTCTTCCGTCATGTAATACATTTATTATCAAAGATATCGAAAACAATTAATATAAATAGTTATTTGTAGCCAGTCTAAATATTCATTCAATCATCTAAATCCATCTGTTTATAAGAAATAGAAAAAAAGAAATCTATATCCATCTTCTCAATATAAGAATCATAATTTATTTTTGATTATCACTCTTTTTCTTTTGTTGGGTAAGTTGGGATCAGACATGTGACCTTACTTTTATTTTTTCGGGCTGTTCAACAACTTCGTATGCCAAAAATGCTAAGGTCACGATCTGACTCCATCTAACCCTTCAAAAGAGGTAAAAACCATGTTAACTCGTTAATAGCATGTTTGTGAAGTAAAATATTTTTGTTTTTGACTTGAGGGATTGACTTCTGTGTAGAAGCCATTTGGTCTACTCCGGTTTGTGTGGGTTCGAAAAAACCGCAATGGGCTTAAAGCCTGAAAAGGAAGTATCCAGTCTATTCACTTTTTATTTCTAATTAACAAAAAATCTAGGGTTCAAGACATTAAATTTCTGTTTTGAAATACAGAGCTAAAAAAATCTGAAGATGTCGAAGAAGAACAATTTATCCCGAAGGAAAAATCAATACGAATTCGACCTCAGAAGTAAGAAAAGAAACCCCGTTGATTCTTAATTTCCTTT
>JAJJMC010024260.1:553776-609323 GCA_023531435.1 Papaver californicum
AAATCATGGAAAATTAAGACCCATTAAATTCGAAAGAAATGAGAAAAAACCAGATTAAATTTTTGATCATGATCTTATATCGATCTAGATCATCTAATCATAGAATTTCAGTTCATTTTTTTGATGATTTAATCGAGACGAAGAAGACGTCTCAAATCCTTAGTGGCTGAATCATCAATAATTGCTACACCACCACCTTCTTTCTTAATTGAAAAAAAAGTTGGTAATGGTAATGAACTAGGTGCAGGAGATAAATAAAAAGCATTACCAGCATAAACTTCTGATCTAACTACCCCTCTTTCTGAATCTGATGCAGATTCTGATCCTGATGATGATGAAAACCCACTGCTTAAATCCCCAGAAATTGACCTTTTAATTCTCAACTTCTCTGTTTTTTTCTTGCTGTTAATATTATCTAAAGATTCACCTCTTTTCAATATCGTCACAGAAGACGTTGTTAATTCATTTTTAACCACAGCAATTGCATCACTTTTAACAACAGATTTTGCTGTTGTTGTGGGTGTTGATGATGGAGTTACTGAAGATGATGATCGAAACCCATTTTTAACCACAGATGTTGTTGTATCTTTTTCAGATTGAGGAAAATATCTGTGATGTTGTTGTTGTGGTGGTGGTGGTTGTTTCCTCTGTTCTGTTTTCCTGTAAAACCTTGGGTTAGGATTAGAATGATAATAATAAGAATTAGTTGATGGTTTTCTACTACGAGGTATGACAATTGATGTTGTTGATGGTCCTCCTCCTCCTCTCATCAAACAATCTTGAGGTCTTAAAATCTCTGTTCCCATCTTTGATTGACAATAATAATACTCTGCCTTTACAAATGAAAATTTATAAAAAAAAAAAAAAATCTATACAAAATTTGCAGAGATCTCTATATGAGAAAGAAAGAAAAGAAGGGTTTCTTTTGGTGTATTCTGAATTGAATTACGAACCCTGTTTCTTCTTCTTCCTCTTTAAAGGAGAGGAATTTTTTGTTATGATTTTTCTTTCTGCTTGCTCTGCTGTATTTTTTTCATTTCTTTGGAGGTTCCTATGGCCATTTTATTATCATCATCAAAAAAATTCAAAAGGTCAAAAAAAGATAACAGTCTTCTTCGACAGCTTGACATGTGTCAAGATTCTATTCGACTGTTTCTTTCAATCATAGCTTTAGTAGTAACGGAAAGTGTTTATTACGGTGTTTGTTTTTGCTTTATTGCGCGTTTTCAATGTGGGGACCACCTATTAAAAGGATTGTCAATCGTTAGATATGAACCTAGTGGGTGGGATGGACGGTGTAGGTGTTTCGAGGATGTTGCTTTAGACAGAGAGTTGAATACTGGATATAGGATTCACGTCTATGTGGAACAGGATTCGGTCAAGTGATAATTTTGGGGGACTTGATTGATTAGTCTGAGCTGCCATCCTTCACCTACTGCAAACCTAAAATTCTTGATTGAACTTTTTTTTTTATGTTTGAATGACTTAAAAGCCACTGGACTATATCGATGGACTTAGAGGGTGTTTGGGTGCTAGAAGGAGAAACGTTTTTGGTAGTAAAAATTAATTCCAGAAGTTATAAGCAAATAATATCATTTAAGAAGTTATTTTTTGACTTTTAAAAATAAAAAAAATCTGAAATTATCTTTCGTATACAATTTAAAATTGACTTCCAGAAGAAGTAAAATATTTTTATTTATAATTTTGGGTATCCAAACAGACTTTTAGTTTTACAAAAATAACTTTTTTATTTCTGAAAATCATTTTAATATTAATATCAAATTGTGTTCTCAAACTAAACTTCTTGTATTTCGACACGAAAAGTAATTCTCAAAGTTTTATCCACGATGCAAGCATCGAAAGGTATAGTGTTGAAGGGTAGTTTAGTCTGAATATTTTTATGTGATGCACATCTATTTCTTATTTTCTTTATGTCATTTTCATCTTTTTTCAGTTTATCTTTCTTTTTTGTGTGGTCAGCTTTCATTTTTCTATTGTTGATTGTCTAGTGGCTGGCTGAAGATATCTACCACCTGATTGACCATATCCAGCCCGGGGCTTGGATTGTCGGGTTGAAAAAGGTTTTGTCGTGCTCCATGGATACAAAAGTAACAAAAAACAGATAAATTATAGGCCCATAACTTACCAGGTGCAAAATGAATTACGGAATATTCACAACATAGTCTAATTCAAACTGAAAGTTTGTTTGAGCCCACAGTTCCAAGATATAATATAGGGCCATAACATACAGGTGCAACATTCACAAGAAAAGGAAAAAAAAACACATCCACAACGAACTACCGAAAGATAAATTAGAACAGATAGGATAATTAGCAGCTGGGAATCAAGTTAAACCATTTTGGAAGTTCTTCACAGACATTTTATCGTCTTATTTGTAACAATGAGAAGAGATTTTCTCTACAGAGTTTTCTCAATTAACGTTAACCATATTCCAGAATGGCATAACATAAATCTCATAACAAGAAAATATATAAAATGCCTGCAAGGGCATGCAATGCCGTCTAGTTTCAGATATGGAGGAGTGAGAAATGACTTACAGATCGTATTTAATGCTTGGCCTTGACGGAGTTGTTTTCCTTGATTCGTGCACGATTATCCAGCTTAACTAACCGTTTGAGATCATCATATGGGAGGGTTTCTATGTTCTTCCTGCGTAGTTCACTCAATGCAGGTTTCTTATCAAGCAGGTGCCCCAGCCAATCAGGGTATTCAGAGTCAGCTAGAATCTTAGGATCTGTTCCTTCCTTGAGGATGTTGCCACCAACTACTGTAGTAGATTTGATTTCTTTGGAAAGGCTTGAAGCCTTGGGAACATCACCTGCACCACCTCCTTTTCCACCCTTCTTGGCTTTAGCACCTGCGGCGAATGTTCTCTGACCAACAACTCCAACTGCCTCCTTTGTGAGGATGAGGCTTCTGAGAGATCTGCTGCAATTCATCGCCATCTTTTTATCCTTGCAGCATCAGCAGGACTATTGGTGCAAAGACACAGAAGAATCTGTTAGTGGCAAAACAGTGAAAAAACCCAATCATAAGGTGATGCTTTGATACAGAAAAGTACCAACATTAACAATAACTATATAAGCACTCATGTCTTCCCAAGCAAACCATAACATTTCTTAATGCTTTGGAATTTATTTTTTTCTTAATTGGATTTCTTCATTTGCCTCATCACATTCTCTATTCTGTCAGAAGTATCATGCATGTTTTTTTGCTTCATTTCATCGAGAAGCAAACGACATGTTTGATATCCAGGTGTAATTTCTTGTTTAATCATGTCCTCGAAGATTTTATAAGCTCTCTCCAATTTGTTTGCTCTGCAGAGTCCATGAATTAAAAGTGTGGAAGTAGAAAAATCAAGACCCAGATAGTGTTTATTGGTCATATCTTCCAGTATCGCATTCAAAGTACAATCTGTTTTTCCAGCTCTAAAGTACATTTTTAATAATGGATTGAATTTGCGAAGATCAGGCTTACAGAGCGCTGACTTTTCCATATTGTTAAGAACATTCAGAGAAGCTTGTTCTTGAGAGTGATGGCAGAACATAGTGATCAAAGTATAGTAGGTAGAAGTATCTAGAATGATGTTGCTCATGGGCATCTCCACTTCAAAAACATGAGTCGCCTCTTGTAACCGACTTGCTCTTCCTAACACGTGGATCAACGTATTGTAAAAAAGTGTATCTGGTTTACATCCAGTCAGTTTCATTCGCTCACGAACTTGTAGGGATTCATCATATCTTTTTGACTTATCAAGGTAATGTATGATAGTGGTGTAAGTGACGACATTCGGGGAGCAACCTTGAGTGTCCATCTCATCAAGTAACTCATAAACCCTACTAAAGTTGGGTTGCTTACAATAAGCCTGGATGACCGTCGAATAACTAATGACACAAGGGGGACAGCCATGCCCTTTCATCTCTTGGATGGTCCAATTTGCCTCATCAACCCTGTTGGCACTGCACCAGCCGTGCATAAAAATGTTGAAGGTGTGAGCATTGGGGGAGATATGTTTCTTTAGTTCCAAAAATATCCCACGGGCATGCTCAACTCTCTTTTTTTGTAAAGGGTATCAAGCAATAGGTTCATGGATTCAGTATCCTTCTCCAAACCAAATCTTCCCAAGTCATCGAACACTTTAATTGCATCTTTATGTTCCCCTGCACCAGCAGATCTTCTCATGAGTTTTGCAATTGTTTTCAACGTGACATAATTCTTCTCCTTCATTTCTTCGACCAACAGATACATCGTTTCCAATTATTTTGCTTTACCCAATATGTCCACCATCTTATCATAAGCTTCTTGATTGTGGCTATAATCAGCTTGCGTCCCTGCCCAATGAAAAAAGCCCAAAGCAGACTTTCAATCATCCTCAAATCTCCTAAGCAGTCTTTCAACCAGGACTTTCGACAAACAAATACTAACGCACTGCGATCCTGCAGGAGGGACTGCAAAACCTCATCCTCATTGTTTCCAACTCGTACCCTAGAAATAAGTAACCCTAGATAAGACTCTGTCGTCGAATCCTGTGTTTCTCGACTACCTATAGGATCTTGTACAAAGTGGTAATATCTGGCATTAGAGTGTGAAGACACTGGAAAAGTTAAGGAACAGGAATACTCGTATGTTTTAGAAACAAACACACGAGACACTGAAGGTACAAAGAAAAGGATACTCCTAAGGCAACAATTTCTTTGCCGCAGGGCAATGGAAGCGCGGAGACAAAATAGAAGGGGTTCAAACATAAGCTTTTCTAATTTCCTGCATCCCCCAAGATAACGAATTGTCAGAATTTCAACTTCGACAAGAACTAAAGAACGCCTGACTGACGTTTTACTCAGAACACCACTTTTACCATAAATTTCCTTACAACTAAACTACATTCCATCAACGCCTAAAATTAAAAATTGCTACTAAATAATTTGCGGTTCCACCTTTGAGGAACACTATTCCTCTGACGCACAGCGATAAAACAGAAAGGGTTCAAGCAATCCCCTTAGGTAATGAATAGTCAGAAATTCAACTTGGGCAGGAGATAATGAACACCGTTGTGATACTAAAAATGAAAAATCAATTTCCAACGCCTTTTAACTAAACTTAAATTTTATTAACCCCTAAAAATCTACAAAATATTCACAATAAAAGAAACCATGATCTTGTTTTCTCAATTCCAATTCATTTGATTTGTCAAAACTGACCTAAACATGGCAGAAACTAACATTAACCTTAATTTCAATAACAGCATACATAATCAATAGGTAATAACCTAATCATAATAAAATGCCAATCAATCCCGACAATAACAAATCAAAAATTAAGCAAAATAGATTCAATCTTTTGATGGAAAAATCAGAATTCAAGAAAGATTAAAGAAACACACCTGATTTGAGCTGTGGTAAGTATGATATCGATGAGATATAGAGAGAAACCAGGGTTTTGAGAGGGAGAGAGAAGGGGTTTAAGTTTAAGAAAGAGGCACACACAAAAACTGATTAACATATACTTGGCTAAACTAAATTACTGAATTTGCCCTTGTATATTATTAGTATTAAAATTCTAACCACGAGGGCAAATCCTTTATCCCACTGTGGAATGAACAAATGTGAAAAGCTAATGGTCAAACCAGTAAATCTGATGGTTTGTACATCGGGATGCAGCATCCGTTGTGCGATAAATGTTGGGTTGCCAGACAGATGGTGCGCGAGTGTGCAGTACATTTCGGCCGAAATGGTCGAAAGTTTGCCTGAATTTCGGATTTTGGGATAAAATCAAAATGAAAACTGGTATATCGCAACGGTCGAAATTTTTTTTTCTTTTTTTTATATAAAAAATGAAAAAAAATGAAAAAAAAATAAATTATCCTTGTTTTAGGGTTTTGAATTGTTACTCAGATTTTTCATGATATTTTAGAATTATGTATGGATATGATAATATCTATAATTAATCTAATGATCTCGATTAAAATTGTAATATTCTTGTTTAATTAGTATTTTAGGATGAAATTTGAAATTGTCTTTCTCTTGCATTTCCAGTTTGAACTTTGTATGAAATCTAAGGATCTATATATTTTAGATGATTACTAGTTTTTCTTTCTAAACTTTGTGAAAAACGTTTGTTATAACGTGTTAAAATATATTTATAGTTATAAAATATGAACTAATATTTTTTCATAAAATTATATGTATAAAATATATAGCCCGATATTTGAAACCGAAATTTCCCTGGTATACCGACATACCAGTGTATCGCTCTCGACCGGTACAACCTATGTCGTTGAGCAATTAATATTTTGTTGTCATATCAGAAGTTACAATAAATAATATTATCTCTGTTTCAGGAAAAGTGATACTTTCATTTTTTTATTTTTACCTAAAAATAGGTTACATTAAAAAAGTGAAATATCACTTTTTTGAGACGGAGGTAGTATAATGTTTGAAACTATGGAGAGGAGGTTTATGGCCTCCTCTATACAAGCTTGTGGAGAGTTTAGAGTTATTGCTGAAGGAAGCCATGCTCGGTCGTGAAAATGCACAAGTGAATGTTGCTTTGCCAACTCAATATAGGTTGAGCAGCATGGAGAAGTTTCGCTAGGACCTGCTGGATTCTTTTGAGGTTGAATGTTGATGCTCAAATACACTAATTCTATCCTGCCAATTTCTAAACTTGCAGAAATGGAAAAAGAGTGGTTCTGCCCCCAGAAAACGGATAACACTCGGGAAACTATGACAGTAAGGAATATACGGAACCTAGTGTGATTCAAACTAAAATTTTGATTGATCCATTTGAGTATACAGTTTGAAGTTCTACATTGAGATAACAAACCACTAAGCAGATTTTAATAAAGAGAGCACATAATTTTGTATCTGAACCTGTTTGGGAAAGAGATTGCCAGGTCATAATAATGGAAGGGCAAATGCAGTTAAGAGCTAACCAAGAATTTTCACAAGGTACGAGTATATACTACTGAGTTGCTAATTCTGACAAATAATGTTAGTACAAGAAAATCCATCTCTTCACTTGAGAGCAGCAGATTCTACTCTCAGATTCATCATCCACGGGTTAAGTCGATATCAAAGTGCACGGAACCACCCCTCATATCTGCTGATCGTGATCCTGGCCAACCAGCATTCATATTCATAGCTGTATTTGGCGTCATATTCTGGTGTTGTGTGTTGCTGCTGTTTGGAGTGGCTGGTTTATCACCACCGTCGGTCAGTTGAATGTCAGAACGTAAACCAGAGCCAGTAATATCTTCTGTTTTGATCTTTGTCTTCGTATTGTGAATAAAACTCCCCACTATCACCTGTAGTGAGGTGATAATTCATCAGACATCTATAAATAACAGAGACCCAAAACGACACATGGTGTTCTTTCTCTCTATCAATAATTTTCTAGTGTAGGGTGGATAGAAATTGGCGATTCCAATCCAAACCTCAAGATGCAGAGTAATCTCACTGAGACTTGTGCAAAACATTCATCTGAAAAGGGGACAAACTGAGAGCATGAGGGTCAAGACTAAATTGATTACCTGGACAGGGGTTGCTGCGGTGAGCGTTCCCCCAACTCCGCCGCCAATCACTCGGCCATCTGGACTGGAAAGGGAGATACTGAGGGCACCAGATCGGCCACGAGACCCACCATTATCTGTCAGCAAGTAAGTGCCCGACAAGCAGAGTATCTCAAACCGCCCCTGTGCAATTTAAATTAACGCCATTCAGTTAGCAGCATAAACAGAAGTTTTTTCCTTAGTAAATCTTATAATCGACAAAATTGAGAACATTGAAGACTGTGATGGGGGACGAAAAACATTCTGAGAGAGTGGTAAGGTATTTTGCAAAACAAGAACCAACTGTTGCAAATATTGGCATCTTTCAGTTAAAAGCTAACTCCTTGTATAGTAAGAACCAACAATTTCAAGAAAAGCAGCTTAACACTTGGGAGCGGCAGCAGTCTGCAACAAAATGCAGAATGGGAACCCTCACTCATGAGGTAATTGTAAGACTAACCGTACCAACAAACAAAAGTTCAGACACAAACATGCAAACCCTCAGTCCTTGAATATGCCATGAATATTTGCACGAGATTATTAGGTTATGAATCAACTTGTACCTCCATAACATTTCAATACTAACTGGAATTGGACATCTTATAAAGTTATAAGTCATTAAAATATACTGCTAATCCACGTTCTAACCTTTTCCTATATTGCAGACAGAGTACAAAAAACAAACTTCAGTTCTGTTAGAAACGAACCTCATATGTGACAGAGCCACCAGAAGATGCCGGCTGCTGAAGTGTCACTGTGGACACGGCCCCATTAGCTGAGAGGATACAGACAGCTCTTGGGCCCTGCTGTGAAAATGACATTATTTTTGAAGCAATATCCTGCACAAGAAGGTAAAAGAATCAGGATATACGAAGATTCTAATAAGACTCTAATGAAAGTAATTAAATGAGCCCAATTAGGTCCTTCAGTAATTAAATGGTAACATGAGCAAGTACTGAGTTTCTATGCTAGGCAATGTGAATGGTTCAAATCATAATCAAATGGCAATAGTATTTTGCTCAATCTCACTGCACTGTGTAAATTATTGTTGAAGAAGTTCCTCCAAAAGGGGATGAAGCTAACATTATCTAGTCAAAATATCAAAGTTCAGCATTCCAAAAAAATCTAGTCCTTTATTTCGAGAATCCTACATTCCTTTTTCCAACATTGTTCTAATCCTCATATGCGAGGATTGAACTGGGAATTACCATAACCCATCAATTTACTATCACATCACTATAAGTAATCTATTCACACATTATTCGCTCAAACATCATATACTGTCCTTAAATCTATTAGATTAAAAAACGCAGAGCTTTGTACTACTTGGATTTCTACTACAACGCCGAATCGAGCAAATCATAAATACAACTGTATCCACTACCACTATTGAGGACAATAGTGCACTAATTTCACTATCTAATAGTGAGGAAATTAATGGTGTGCACATGACTATCCATAGAATTCAATGCTCTATGCCTATCGAACAGTTGTACAATAATCTCAAAGCATTGAAGCACTAATAATGGAATAACGGAATATTCCTTCAAATTAATGTGAACCCTTCATCTGATGTAATTGAAAAGTCCTAGCAAAAGTTTTGAAACATAGAAGGAAGAATGAAAAAATGGACAAGTATGAAGCAAACCTCTCCTACAGCAATTGTGATTATATGTGGGGTAAAACCATTCCCAGCTGAACCTGAGATCCATTCACCTAGCATGGAAGTTTGGCAAGAGTCATGTTGCGTAAAACATACAAACAAGAAAAACACACTCTAGACATTTTTTCAACGAAGAATAAACTAAATTAGATAACTTACTCATTAAACAAAGTAAGAAACTTAATATGGATGCTAATGGAAGAAAAATCAATAAAGGCACTTTTGGAAAGGGAGCACGGAATCAGCTTTGACCGCAGCTATTGAAAATACTAATATACAACAATCAAATCTTGCATGGGTAGTTAACCAATAAAAGGGTAAAATCTCATATCTACTAAAATTGGGTAGACTAAACAAAAGTGAAAAGAGACATTCAGACATTTGCACCCTTAAAGTTCTTTATACTAGAAGCAAAATCTAAGCAAGTCAACAAACTCAGCTTGTAATTGATTTATAAATGGATATTTGAACATATCAATCTTTTAATAACTAAAAATAGTCGTTGTGATGGACCCTCCTAATTGTATAATTCTCTTTGACAGATATGTGCATATTTAAACAAAAGCTAATGGGGTTCAATATGCTTATTTGCATCATCATTCATGGGCGAAACTTGTTCATGTCCAACTAATACAAAATTTTATCAAATGAAGTCTCATAATAAACAATGAAAATTAGTAGGAAAACTTACCAAGTGAGGCTAACTGTTGTTTCCTGCCAGTTCCAGGTGGCCGGCCTCTACCCCTTTTCTGGTTTGGCGAGAGGGAAGCTGATGCTGGAGGAGGAGATGACATGGGTGACAATGCCAGTGATACACTTCCATCCGTTCCATATTTTCTAGGTCTTCCTCTTTTCCTCTTTGCACTTTCCCCATGTGCAATGGCAGCATTATTCACACCACCAAGTGATGAAATCCCTGAGGTTGACTCAACTGGATGAGAAAATGGAGATCCACCAGAATTCCCTCCTAAATTGGATTGAACAGGTATGTGCTGCTGCGGCTGATGACTACTTAATGGACGAAAACCCGATGCTCCATGAATTGCAGTTTGCATATAATATGAAGGTGCCCCAGGTAACGACATGGCTTCTCTCCCATCCATGCATTTACTTGTTAATTGATCACAAAATGCCTCCAATTCAACCAATCTATGTACCTAAAACAACTACCAATGTACTAAATTTCCACTTCACAGATCAAAACTTGTCGAAAACCTAGGAAAACAAAGTACAGATTGAAGTTCAAATGCACTTGATGAACCCATAGAGTAATGAAGAACAAAACCCTAGATTCAAAATCTAGAGATTATGTAAAAATTGAGCAGAACCCAGAGTTACTGAGAGTTCTCCAACTAAACCCACATCAACACTAGAAAATCAGTGAAAACCCCAGAATCAAACACAAAAAGCTGAAACTAAAGCTAACCCTTTTCTCAGCTGATAAGAAAACCCCCTATAAACTCAAAAAATCTTCAATGAGAAGACACACAAACAGAGAAAAGACCCAAAGCAAAAGAGAAAAACCAAAAAAGAAAAAGCTCACACCTTTAAAAGAACAGCAGCAACTCTCTCAAACTAACATCAGAAAACCCTAACCAAAACCCAGAAATAGGTACTCTAAAATACAGCTGAAACTCTCAAAAACTCCATGAAAAATGCAGAACCAAAAACAAAAACACAAAACACAAAACACAAATGAGGTGATGAGTACTGATGAAAGTGAGTTTGAATAGTGATACAATAAAGGGTTGTTGTTTTTTTCAAAAAAATTAAAGATCCCAACCAGTTACTGTGTGTTTACCAGTCAAGGCCGTAAATTGCTGACTTTCTCTCTGAACAAAATTTACACCATTAGAGATATAGATAGAGCTGTGTACAGTGGTAGTACTAGTGGACTAAAACAAGAGGTCTCTTTCTCTGTCTCTCTCTCTACATTTATAGGGCAGTGAGCTCTCCTTTCATTTCCTTTCGTTTGTTGGCACTGAGAACTTTACTTTTTTTTTTCTTTCCCTGAACAGAGTGAGAAAGAATTGGTGCTTTATGATGAGAGTTGCAGAAGAAACAAACAAAACAGAAATGTGAGATATTTAATAGATATGGATATATCTTAAATTCAATACAGGGACTATGGAGTATTTTAAAATTGGTGATGTATTGGATCGTGGACTTCAAAAAGAAAATAATTTGGGGATTCATAATGTGTTTTTAATTCCAGGGAGATAAAAAAAAAGGATTATTTTTTATTCTTTTGTCTTCAATTGTGATTGAAAAGAAATGGCTAAAGGGAACCTGGACCCAGTTGATTTGATTCGGTGCAATTTCCAGCCTGCTTTAGGAATTCTACGACAAATTACTAATCCATAATATAAAAAAACAAATTATCTATTGAATTTTTTCTCGTATCTACATTATCACCGTAATACGGTAATAAAATTATCAAATTTGAAATTCGTTATCATAGATTCTCAGAGTATGTTCATGTTGGATTTTTCATTATTGATTCAATTTAAGCGATGTGAGATATAGTGATATACAATTCAATTTCTGACATTTCTATCAATACACTTCAAGTAATTCAATCCCAAGTGATTTTGGGCTCTGGACATCCACCACACGTAAAAAAAAAAGGAAAAAAGTGAACTTTTTGCACAGACCAACGGGAGGCCATCAGAAAAGCAAGTCTGGGCAAATAGAGATGAGGGAAATCCATGACATTTATGCAGACAGAGGACAAATAGATGGCATATTGCATCTCCTCCATTCTCCAGCAGCAATCTCCATATTACCCAAATGACTATTCATCTTCCTGCTTCCTGCTTCCTGAACAACAAAACAAATTACAATGCTCAATTTTTCTGTAACTGCCTGAGTGACTGGCTGAATCCAAACCAAAATGTTGGTGGATTGATCCAAAATGAAAAAAAGATAAAAAGAAATTCACTGGATTGAATCACACCTCCCTCAGCCATTCAGCCTTTTCTTTTCTTTTTTTTTAGTACAGTATATATATTTATGAAGATTGAAGAAAGATGCTGCTTCAATGGGTGATAAAATGATGATGATAAAAATAAAATGTGGGATCCACAAAATCTGCAAAAACCAGATCAATAATAGTGTTCTTTATCTACATCGGTGGGGCCCACCCATTGCCAAAAGACTATGTCTTTGACCGTTATCATCATCAAGGAACCAAATGTACATTCACCATTACTGCACCCCTCATCACCATGAACTTGACCACCATATTATCTTGTGGCCCTGTAATTGCTGCTTAACCAGACTAATGGAGGAGGAGAGGCCTCAATTGCAGGCTAATCAAGAGATTAGACGGTTCAAAACATATCACGTTGACAACGATGAACAATTGGATGTCAAATATCATTCTTAAACAAAGAAACCAGTGCCATTTCGGTGTCAAAGAATTCTTCATCTTGCATTGCTGCTAAGGTTAACGTGTAAGGTGCTTCAAGATTTAACTTTTAAGTTGGAAACCATGGTATTTTCTTTTGATTTAAGGAATGGTTTAAGAGTTCGTTTGAACGTGAATTTAAATCAAGTTTTATATGTCTTATAATTTGATGCTTAAAAAATCACTTTTGCTCTTAATTATTAGGCCAAAAAAGTTTGATCCATTAGATTAAAACAATGTGATCTAACGACTTCAAACCATACTTTCTACTTGCACCTAACTAGGATGTGATTAGTTGAATCAAATGCCGCATTTAATTTGAGTCTTAAATCAGTGGATTAGGGGATGATTCAAGTTGGCATATCATCGACTTCAATCTTGAATTTGGACGTTCATAGAAGTTACCTAGCAGACATGGAATTTGTGTCTTTTTTCTTTTTTTTGAAGCCTCATATAAAGACTTATGATTTTATGGAGAGGTTTCTTATATAAGATCGAAATAAGGTCATCGTATTTTCATAATAACTAAACAATCCTCATTTTATAAAAGTTAATTATTTAATAAGATTAACTAATTTAGTATTAGATTATTAGTTATTAGATTAAATTAATAATTTTAATTTATAATTAGAGATAGAAAATTAGAGTTAGTGTTTTGATTTTGGGAGAGAAGAGAAGAGAAGTAGAAGGAAAAAAAAGTTTTTTTTTTGAAAATCCTAGATTTAATTCATCCAACAAAGATGAGTGATTCGGTAAGAAATTTGAGGTGGATGAATCCTTATATGATAGATAAACCAAATTTTACATACCTCATGATGAAGATCGTGATTCATCCAATTAAATATATTAAAAAAATTTAAATTTTCAGACCGGTTTACGGTTGGATTTCCTCTTTGTAGCCAACTGTAAGACTAATTTACGGTTAGGTCTTAGGTGATGATGAACTCTTAATCGTAACTGAGTAAAAATTGGAAAAATTCAAACTTTAACCAGTTGCGGTTAAAATTTTGGGTTTTCTCGAATTTTATCCAATTACGGTTAGGAGTTCATCATCACCTAACCGTAAATTAGTTTTACAGTTGGCAACGAAGAGAAAAACTCAACCGTAAACCGGTCTGAAAAGCTAAAAAAGAGAAACCATCCCTTCAATCATATCCATGTTTTAAAAAACAAAATAAAATATGATTTTGTCGAATCATACCTCATATAAACCATATGTTTTTGTTGAAGAACTTTAAAAGGGGAAGAAGAGCAGAAACTATTATCTGAGAAGAGAAGGAGTTGAAATGGTTTGAACTAAATTTAGGTTGTTTTTTTTATTTGTTTAGATTTAATAGATGGAAACATAATTTAGATTTTTTATATATAGAAGGGTCAGTTAAACATTTGATATTGTCTAAAAACACCCAATAACCAACCACTTGGTCACTTTCAATCCTAAAAAAATCTCGCTATTAAAATTATAAGCCCCAATGAGGGTTATCATTTTTTTCCTTCTACTAATTTCTTCAGCAGTTTCATTTGCTTAAATTGCACATCATTTGTTGTTTGTAAAATGATTATATTTCCCTTTGATTCTCAAAATATTCACTTGATTCATTCAATCTCTTTACCCGACAACTTTTAGCCTTTCTCTGTTGTCTCCATCATAAAGTGCAGAGATATATGAATACCAACCAAACAAGAGACAGATATATTGATGGTGGGTCTTATTAGGATGAACATGTTTAGATAAGAAGTAGGCATCTATTAATAATAGTGTGGTTTTACGTAAACCACGACCTTGACTTGCCATTTCCTTAGGCCCCCCTCAATCAAGGAGTAGTGACATTCACATTGTGACCACCGAACTTCTCATCTGTCCATAGCCATTGAGCTATAGCCACCGTAAAATTGCACAATCGGCAATGGCAGTAACATGGGCCATACAAATGCTTCCAAAATTTATAGGTGTTTGGATATTAAAAATAGTAATCAACCCCATAAATTAGAAGTAAATTTTTTTTGATTCATAAATAGTTAATTTTTCTGTTTAGAGAAGTTATTATGAGATTATATACTAAAATTAATTTATAACGTTTTTATTTATAAAAGTCAAAAAACAACTTTTTAAGTGGTATCTAAACAGATTATTAACTTTTTCGCTTCGAAATAGAAAGTAGGATAAAAGAGTTTGTCTTACCGGACCAACGGAAATAGTACTTATTGCCGGTTAAATACGCAGTCAAGTTTAACGTGTGGCATTTACTCGCTAATCGTGCATGATTTTGATTTTTGTACGAGATCTATCATTTTGAAAAAAAATTAGATCTAGAGTTTAGATTATGCGCACCTAATAATTTATATTTGGACTAACAAAAATGCACCCAGCCTAAGAAGGTCGTCTAACAAGGTCCTTGGAACAATTTATCAAACATCAAGTTGTAGATAGTGGATTTTTAACGAAGGATAAAATAGTAAAATCATCTCTACTCAGCAGTAGAATCAAAAAAATAATAGAACTTTGTATATGCTGCTGACCCGGCATCAAAAGCATAAAATTCATATTGTCTTCATAATATCACTGATGTTAACACAACTCTTTCCCAGATGATTTCTGACTATACAGAATAAGCATCCAGAATACCTCTTTGTTCCTGAGTGGATGTTAATGCTCTTGGATAGATTGCCTACTAGTATAGAGCAACTTAATTCCTCTTTATATTCCCTGGTTGAATATTTAGAGTGACTTTATATCAATATTCAAACTCTAATCGAATAATATTGATTGATCATAACGCATAACAAATTGTACAAGGATGCGCTAAGTCGAAACACCACATCCTTGTGAAAGCACTAAGTCGTCATTGCACCAAATGCGAAGCTAAAGCTCCAATAATGATTAGTTGAGCTTCAATAACGCATTCCCAATGTTGGTTGCATTAAAATTCCCAATATTGGTCGAAACATAATGAAACCCTAACATTGGTTTCTGACACATCATCATAATCACCTTATAAAAACGTGACAGTGGATGTGGAATGGGGAAAAACGTTCTAAACAACATATGTTACCCTACATGTCTACTACGACATACTAAAAGGGCATCCCATTCCGGAATATCGGTCTAGGAGATATGATTTAAACCCTAGACAAACTACAATCTGAAAAATGTCAGAATTTCAGTTAAAAGTTCCTAGAAGGTTACTGTTTGCTCCGTTTGACGATCGAAACGAGCTCAAAACCTAAATCCTTCCGCGAAAGCATGTAGCCAGCGATTCCAGGATTCTGAATTGGAGCTGGTCATCAAAAACGGACATCGTATGAAAAATCTACAATGTTTTTATTAAAGGACGTCATATCTGAAATTTTTAAAGATAAGGGCTAGCACCCAGGGAGATCGTGGGACCGGCCAGCCTGCCGGCCTCCCTTGTCCGGTCCCTACTCCTATATTTTTAAGATTTTATTATTTTTATTTTAGGGTTTCCTTGTTTTACTGAAACTCTTTTGCTCTTTCTACAAACCCTAGATTATCTTGCTTCAAAGACCATAACTCTGCAGAGCTATATAGAATGGTCCTACTACCATTTAATTAGAAGATTATTATTTTAATATTCTCTAAACCTCGGCCTTCACATCAATTGGCCTTTCACACTAAATTCTCTTTTCTAAGTATTATCAAAATATTGCCAGAGAGACGACATGAATTGCGAAGCATAGTTCCGTGGACTACCGAATTCGTGTTGAATCTACGGTCCTACCCTTGACTGGTCCCGGCCTGGTCGGTCCTCCTTCTCTGGGATTTTCCCTCTTCTCTAGTTGGTTTCTCCACCAGTCCCTCATCTACCATTGGTCCGTCTGCCATTTGGTTCATCTGTCATATTAGGGTTTATTATTTCGATTGGTCCCCCTACCAATATTTAAAATAACCTCAATTTGTCTTAATCTGATGAGGCTAAATATTATAATTGCTAGCACTTGCATGACTTGGTACTCGCACGACCTAACTCTCATGTGATTTGAAGCTCGCACGACTTGAGGCTCGAACGACTTGATGTTGAATGAAAATTCCTTCTTGCTATTATGTCCAAGATGGGCTTCAGTGACAGATGGTGTAACCTCACTAATCAATGTATCTCTACTACTAATCTTGTTTTCCTGGTTATGGAGTCTCTGGAAATTTCTTCGAACCTTCTAGAGGCCTGAGACAAGGAGATTCTCTCTCTACCTATCTCTTTCTCTTTTGCATGAAAGATCTCTCAAGGAAACTCCTGCATGATGAAAGTATTCGTATGATTCATGGTTTACAAATTTGTTCTGCTGATCCCTCTATCTGTCATCTTCTTTTTGCTGATGATTGCATGGTCTTTTGTAAAGCTAATCTGGAAGAGAGTAGGAATCTGGTGGATATTTTCAGACAATTCAGTTTTACTCCTGGTTAAATGATTAACTTCTCTAAATCTGGTATTTTCTTCAGCAAGAACACCCGCCCTTCCATATCTGTTAACAAAGTACTGATATGGGTGTTCAGATGATCAATACTCAAGACAAATATGTTGGCTCCCCTCTTTTTACCAAGAAGAGCAAAATTCAAGATTTTCAACCATGCAATGATAGTCTTAAATTCAAGCTAAAAGGTTAAAAAAGGCAAAGTCTCACAACTGCTAGGAGAGTTACCCTAATAGCTAATGTTACTTCTACCTCTTGCACCTATCAAATGAATTACTTCAAACTTCCTAAACAAACCTGTAAGGATTTTAACAAAATCCAGAGAGGTTTTTTTATAGAATAAAGATCCTGATAAACCAAAAGAGTTGTACTATATAGCTTGGGACTCTGTATGCAAGCCAAAATAAATAGGTGGTCAGAGATTCAGAAATCTAGAAATCTTTAATGTGGCTATGATAACTAAAATTGGTTCGAGGTTGATTCAAGAACCAGATTCTCTTCTCTCTTCCATTATGAGGGAAAAACACTATCGAAACCAGGACATAAGCAGAATGGACACTATTCCAAAAAGACTGATTCTTGGATTTGGAAAGGTATTCTGGAAGGGGTGGAAAATATTCAAAAGTACCATATTTTGAAATCCTTATTTGGTCTTATAGATGAGTTACAGGTAAAGAAAGTACTTTGAAAAAGCCTCGAAATTTTCCTACTGAGCTAACCCATGTTAGACAGCTTATAAACACTAAAGGAAACTGGGATTCTCACATTATATCCCTATGGTTCTCCCCTGAAGATCAAATTGCAAGTCTTGATACTTCTATAAATGTTCTTGATGAAGATTGTATTTCCTGGAGTTTAAGTGAAAAAGGTGAATTTTCTGTCAAATCTTTATACAACAAGAAGATTGAAGAGAAATATAAAAATAATAACATCAACTCGACTTGGAAAGCAATTTGGAAAATGGATTTCTCTCTTTCTATCCATTTATTCATATGAAATATGATCATTTTGCCTACGGATGCTAGTATCCTGCATTACATTGACCCCATCTGCAGCAAGTGTGAAAGTGATTATGAGGATATCTCACATTGTATGATGTTCTGCCCCTTTGTTGCTTCTGTTTGGGTTAAGATGTTTGGTGAAAATCATAATGTCTTCCGAAATTTCACTAGCTTTCATGATTGGATCAACTATCTGATAATGTCTCCTCTTCCTGGACTTCTTCTTAAGCTATTAATACCTGGTTCATATGGAAGGACAGATGTGACATGGTCTTCAGAGGAGTTTCTTATTCTGCTGATCTTATTGCTCATAACATCAAGCAACACATAAGTTCTTTCGACAGAGTGATTCACAACCAAATCCACATCGCCGACAATCTTTACTATCAAGCTTCTGTTGAGGAAACTAGAAGCAGATTGTTAAATCATCAGAGATAAAAGTTTGGGTTAACCATTAGCATTTGCTATCTTGAAAATGATAACCCTCCAGTAAGTAATGTTAGCACCCTTTCTCAATCTTGGACTAATGTTGCTATATTTGCTAGGTCCTTCACATGAAGCTTCATTGGGACCAGAACATATTCTATCCATAGAAATGACGAAAATTGAGCAGGAAAGGGAAATGAACTAGCTGTGAACTGGGCCAATGAGCTGCAGACAACATATGTAGATTTATCTTCTGAAGAAGATGCAACTCTGGAGGCCATTAAGAATGTCTACAGAAGGGAAGTGCAAGGCAAATTTTGTTGAAGTTATCATCAAATGATTGGAGAAAATTTTAAGGAAATCTCTTTTATGTTGGGAAACCTCAACAAAATCCAGCGAAGTGAAAACTCTCTTGCATTTAATTTAGTTAGTCTAGTTACTAAGAATAACATTACAGAAAATTTATCCTAGAACAACAATGTGTTGATTAGTTACCTCTAGTCCTCCTTATTTGAACATCTCATTAATGTAAATAGGAAGATAACTGGTGAGACAAGGGCTTTGCAGGAGGCTATTTTTGTCACTGGAAGCAGAAACTCTATAGCATGAGCTCGCTGAGGCAGCTCTTTTTTTACAATAATTCTAGTCAGAATAAGAAAAAGTTTGAAGTGGGTCTACCATCCTTCTTCCACGTGATTTGACGGGATAACCTCCCGGTCGATCTATCGTTTTGGGTATCAGAATTCGAAATCGATAGCCAATTGTCTTTGACTCCTTATAATGGTCGTTTGATTGGTAACGGAAACATGTTTATAGAGCTTCAATGGCCCTCCAAGATTTAGATCGAGTTCTAGAGAGGGGAATCTTATTTTATGTGCAATATGTGGTGTGTAAATAGGACCCATAACCAAAATTCAAATTTTGTTATATCCATGAAACATGTCTCTCGCAGTTCGTGAATTTTAATGGAAATTTGGAGCCGAGGTATCTCATGAATTGCTTTGGCAGCGTTAATGGATATACCTTCAACTACCTTGCAACTCTAGAGCTTCGGGTTTTCCGGTTAAGGTTTGACAGAGCGGGCATGTTTTCTTTTTCTTTTTTTTTTTGATCGATAAGGAATTTGGTGCTAACAAGCTTCAAATTCAAATTACTATCCACCCAATGACTTTATCATTGTACAACAATGATATCGGCAGCG
Organism: Papaver californicum; assembly: GCA_023531435.1. Taxonomy (NCBI): domain Eukaryota; kingdom Viridiplantae; phylum Streptophyta; class Magnoliopsida; order Ranunculales; family Papaveraceae; genus Papaver; species Papaver californicum. The sequence continues at coordinate 573,472 of JAJJMC010024260.1, forward strand.
GGCATGTTTTTATCAGTTTAACTTTTATGTTTTGATGATAAGAATTCCAAATGCCAAATGCCCATTTCTTGCAGCCAACACACGGGAGGTGGAGGAGTCCACTACCTCTTCCCATTAATCACCATCAATCACCTTTACCTTGTTCCACTGACCAACAACTATGTGATGATTCTGCCAATGGTGCTGCTTCTTCGAATTCTCGTTTGGGAGAGGACTCGCATGAAGAGGGATACGAGTACGACATAAGTACGCTGAGAGTTTCATTTGTGAAGCTTTTTAACTACTCGTATTTACGCTTAGGGCAACTATGGATGCCATTTGTTTGCTTTACAGGTATTCTGTCTTATGTCTTGAGAATCTTTGAGATCTCGTTTTTGGTTTTAAACTCCAACAAACACTAGTACTTTCCATTTCTCCATGCTTGATCTTTTATGCTGCCTTTGACTCCATATATGTTTTTAGCTGAATTCTTTTAAATTTTCCAGACATGCCGAGAAGGCGGGAGCAAATTATCAGTATGTCCCATTGTCCAACTCCAATAACTATCAAAACCTAGAATTTAACCAGCAAGTATTTCGAAAAAGAAAATGTGATCATGAGATAAGAAATAAGAGCTCAAGATTTCTAAGACAAGAAATTAGATGAGCCAAAGTGCCAAACTTTAGAATAGAAATTTCAATTTTACTCATTCCTCGACTTTGGGTGCAGCACCACCTTGCTGGTAAATCTTAGCTAAAATAGGGTTGCATCCACCTTCCAACTCCCTCCTCCTGTCTTTAACATCATCTATGTCGGGTAATTCATTGTCATCCAACCACTGAATGAGTGAATGGTACTGTTGACTGCATACTGTTATCTTTAGAACACCACGAGGTGCTGGAGGAATCCCCGACAAAAGGAATTCACCCAAAAGGTTATGATACCCGACACAGAAATCATAACAGCAGTTTGTTTGTCAGAGGCAGTGGTGAAGCCATCCCTTTGAACCTTGATCGGGATGCTGTTGTTCCTTGGGACCACCACATTCATAACACCTCAATACCAAGAGAAAGAGGAGTGACATCCTGCAACACTAAACGATGCACCTTCTAAATACCCATACCACTCAAAATAGCAGCTTGCACTGCAGCACCATAAGCCACAACAGCCTCATCAGGTTGATGCTCTTGAAGAGTTCTTCCCCATTAAAGAAACTTGGTAAGGTAAATGGCATACAAGCTAATGAACACTGAATCTCCTCTATCTAAGCAGAATCACCTACCAGGAACGTGTATTATAAACTAATGACAAGGTTCTACCTACTAGTGTTTCTTAAACCGACGGCATAAGGAGAACTACGAATACTAAAAAGTCAGAACCAGACAGATCTCCAAGATTTTTCCTACATAATTTCAATAATATGTCTCTATTTTTATAAACAAAATGGTTTACTGGAGTATTCATCAGGTTCTCCAATAAAAACTTTGACCTAGTTTCAGCCCTCAGACTAGAATGCATCCTTTTCCGGAATTAGAATGTCATCATCCTCTGTAACAGAGATGGGTGAGTACTCCATAAGGAAGGGCTAGGCAGGAGAGCAGAGAAAGATCATATTGTGTAGTGTTATGTTTTTATTTATGAGTTGTGTGGAAAGAGGATCCGAAAGATGTTGGCGGTTGCAGAAAAGACCGTATAACATACAACATCAAAACATAAATTTGTTGGACATGAGGTAATATATAGCCACACACAGTACACCAAACCAGTTTCTAGTGAATACATTGTCGACATAGTACTGGTGCGCTGCAGGCCTTGAGGTCTTAACCTTTATTTGTTAGTTTTGGTTCCCTATGATAAGAAAAACTATAAACTTCAGATTTGGATACCCGAATCGCCTATCTAATAACTCTCAAAACTAATAGAACATCCACTGTCTACATAATACTCTATTCTGTTAACCCTCTACTTAAAAGAAATCAACTTACTCATATATGTGTCATATTGAATTGATTTCAAGTAAACATTTGATATAGAGAAAACACTGAAAACGACAAGAAAGATAGCTCTAATTCGATTAGGAAACCCACCAAAAAAGCACATAAAGTTTAATTTTTTACCAACAATGATCTGGATTTTCTGACTCATTAACATGTTCCATATAGAAAAGGTCCGAAACAGGTACCTTTATATGCATACGACTCCAAAATCACGGTGATGGTTACCAGATTATATGTAGGTACAGATATATTTCATCCAACTGCTGCTTCATCTGCTGATCAACTATTTTCTGCCTCATCTCTTCCTATATCACCTGATTCCAGTTTTTAAAAGTTTTCTTCTTCCAAACCTGTCAAACAAACTAAGGTGTTAGTGTGAGGGGTTGGGACTGGCATAGCATGTATGGTTGCAGCATCAAAACACGAGACAAGGGTTTAAAACGCTTTCTCCCTCATGGGCTCAAAATACTCGGAAAACACACTTATGCAATATTCAAAAGAAAACCAAAAGCACGCTTGACGTGCTATTTCTCCCATTAAAATTAGGTCAAGTGACTAACAAAAGCACCCTAATAAAGTTGGGAAGGATATATTATATGCAAACAGACTGCAGTACTTTATATTGTATAACACTCATTAAGATACTAATGAAAATTACCTAGATATCTCATCTTCTTAAAGTTGCTTCGTCGGAAAATCACTGCTTTGTACCTCTCTAATTTCACCTGATTCCATTATTCTTAAATCTTCTTCACCTAATTCTTTCAACGTAACAAAGGAGTTCTTGTGAGGGAGTACTCCACAAACTTCACTATCAAAATCTGCCAGCTTTGTTGAAGTTGAAGATTTTGGGTCGTAGATACAGAGATTTCTGTATCTCCAACCTAAAGCACAACCACTTTTCATAAAGGCAAAGGGGTCATTATTGACTGGAGTGAACTCTTTACTCCAACCCAAATACTGATGTTTCTCCTGCTCTTTCATGTCATGGTTATCATTCTTCGTTTTCAATATCCATATGTCATATTGAAACTATCACTTATAACATGATTGACACCATACAGTAAATTAGATACAACTAAACGTCCACGGAACTTTTCCTCTGCCAAATCAAAGGCCACAATCCTTCCTTCCATGTCTATCCAATGAAGATCTCCATTAGCAAAGGCACCATATACGCAATGAAATGAGTCCAAACTGTAGCCGAATTTCCCTACATTTCTCCATCCGTTGCCGCTGCCAAGAGTGTATACCTAGACCTCTATGAAATTAGATAATCCTCGTAACGTGTATATTCTAACAACTTTGTACTCATTGGTTGATGGAAGGTAAACAAAACCACCAAACAAAATGTTATTACTTAAATTTGCAGGAGTTTTACATTTTGGAAGAATTACATATCCTTTGGTAATTGGGTTACATATACAAGCAGGTCCAAAAAAATTCTTCATCTTGGCACGGATGGCACCCATAAAGACAAACCAAACCATTAAACGAACTAAAATACCGTAACATGTAACTGGAAGGGTTAAATTGAACTTTCTAATTCCACTAATTTTCTCCTGATTCTCTTTATATTCAAAATAATAGAGTTGCCTTAAATTGGATTTTAAACTGAAAACGAAACTCATCATACCGGAATCGGAATTAGTAGAAGGATGATTAAGATGATGCAAGTGCATTTTGTAGAAGGATGGATGACGAACAGTTCTTCTCCATGTGGTGCAAACTAATTTGCAATCGAGAACTGATTCAGCTGGTAAACGAGTTAATATGTCTAGTGTGATCTCAACAGGGAGAAACTTGAAATACTCCATTGAAGATTTCGTCCAACAAGGAAGGATTTAGGGTTTGAGAAATGGGGACTTTTGAGTGAGTGTTGAGACTAAAAGAGTAAAGTTAAAAAGGAAATGGGTTCTGGTTCTCTTGTATGAGTTTATGAAATCCGAACAAAGATTTACCGGGTATCTTGAAAAACATATGTATAGTCCATTTTTCAAAAAAAAATTAGACATTTTCTCTGCTAATAAAATTTTATTCTACTTATTTAATCAAGATCAATAGTATTATAAAAAAATAATTCTTGGTTTAGAGAACTCATAGATTTTATTTTACACCGCGTGAATGCTCAGTGACCATTGTATGGCTTATCCAGGTATGAATTCTTAAGGTTTCACCACTGCACCACTACTTCCAAATAGCTTAGAAGTAAAACAAAAAACAAAAACCATCCATCAAACCAAAAACCTATGAGCTAACAAATTAACCGCCGCAACCGAAAAGGACACTGCTCTAACTAAGGTATTTCTGTATGTAACCATGGACCCAATAATAGTAAATGAACAAACTATATTACGGAGTATGATAAGCGGGGATGAAATAGCTTAAAGTGGCATTGGAAAACCATGCAACAAGTCTTTTTCCAGACTTCATGGATTTTATGAAGGTTTAGAGAGAGCTCACCCAAGTGGAAATAACACTTCTGATGTGGTACATCTTTTTTAGTATCTAGTGTTTAAAAATATTCAGTTACTTTCTATACAAATGTGAATACTAGTCTTTATATTTATGCGTCCTGAAAAGAGAAACAAAGCTTTTGTAGCAAGCCATCTTCAAAGAAAAGAGAAACAAAGCTTTTGTAGCAAGCCATCTTCAAACAAAGCTTTAGCAAATAAAGAGGAAAAAAATCATGCTGGTAACTTTGGAACTGAATACTACAACGACGATGACCGTCCGCTGGGAAAAAAATCTAACAAAGAAAACAAGAAGTGAATGCATGATCATACTGCTCGTATAATACAGTTAGGATCTCGGCTTTGATCCCAACTTACCAGCGAAAAAAGCATTAACACATGCCGCAGATTCATATAGGATTGAAGATTTTGGGAGAGAGAACTAAAAGAGAGAATTAGGAATGTAACTAGTAGATGTCCAATTTATAACCTGTAACTGAGAGATGAGATTGTATACCCACCCAAACTTTGCAATCACTCCCAAATCTTGTAATTATAATGAATACCAACATTAAAACATTATATTCTGTCATTTATATGAATCATATAAGTTCATGTTTTCAAAATGCAACGCAGTCATGCACAATCAGGCCCGGTAAAAAATCAACGGGCCCCATATGTTTCCGCAGTAGCCTGACAGATGCCCAACGAATTACATATTGTAAACAAAAATGACCCTTGGTTGGCTTTACCTCAAGGTCAAGAGTGGGGTCGGAGACTTGACGCCGAAGGCGCCATCTAGGTAAGGTTCGATGCTTTGGGCCAACCATTTGCATGTCCTGCAAAAACCAAATGACATGCAACCAACCATATCTAAACGTTCTCTTAATGTAAAACGCACACTTTCATTGCTCTTTATGAAATATATGGTACTAAAAGGATCCCCTGGTAAAATGGATGAGAAGTTGCATGGTCATCTCTCGTGGACTGCTTGCTACTTGGTAGTAATACTAAAAGAATACTGGACGGAGCCAGGGTAATTTAATCCGGTGTTAGAAAAATAATTGACATTCACAAATTTTTTAACCCCTTTATAACGACATAAACATTCAATTTCACTCTACATATTTACATCACCATTTAATACTACTTTACATATTTACACCAACAAGATAAAATAAATTAATAATTACCTTAATGTTTGACCAAGTAAGATAAATATAGAGTGGTATATAATCAACTGGGTCATCTTTGAACGGATACGTAAAGATACCAAACTCCAAAATCCCACTGCAGGAAGAAAAAAAATGGAAACTGGTCGAGTGAGGACTCAAAAGTCTTCTAAGTTTACATCGAAAATTACTGTGAAATGGAAACAACTGAAGTACGGCTTGGATTTGAATGAGTTTCATTTTTCCTTTATCTGACTGCAAAAGTTCAAGCATAACCTATAATTTCCACGGTCGAAAACAGAGGGGAAAGTCAGTCAATATGGATAGAGAACCCTATCATAGACGTGAATATTAGGTTAGAAATTCAAGTAATCAAGACAAAAGAAAGGGGAAAGTCAGTCAATATGGATAGAGAACCCTATCATAGACGTGAATATTAGGTTAGAAATTCAAGCCATGGAGGCCATCTACAGTAGGGACAAGTCTCCATGGCTTGGAATGTGATTGGTCAAGCTGATTTTCACAGGGATAATTGTAAAAATACTCCAAAAATATATGCCCTATTGGATCCCATAAAAAAAGTTATAGAAAAATATCCCATCGTTACATTTTTTATCCATGTGACGTTAAATGGTCAAACTGTGTACATTTTTGACCTCATACATGTGTGGGTCTTAAAACAAGATTATTCTTACTTTTGGATTTCGCCACGTCTCCGAGGGTTAGATTTGGACGGTTAAGGGGTAATCTCGTCTTTAAGCCCACACATGCACAATTTGACCATTTAGGCACATGGATGAAAAATATAATGATATAACTTTTTCTTATAAGACATATTCCTGACGGAACATATATTTTTAAGGTATTTTTTTAATTATCCCATTTCCATATAATTGTACTATGAGTAGGAGTCTTTCTCATTCATAATAAATTTTCACAGGCTAATATTCATCAAATTATAGTCTGATGCTACTAAATCTCCTCTTTGCAGTCCTGACTTGTTTAGAGATCACCGAAGCTCAAAACTGTGACCCTAGTGGCCAGGTCGTGGGTATACAACCACCACCAGGTGAATGCAAACCAGGAGAACAACTCTGAATGCTGTAAACCAGGAAAAGTCTACCCAACATTCACATGTTCACCTCATCCTGCTCATCCAGCTACCTTGACTCTCAATGACTTCGAGCGAGATGGAGATGGTGGTGGTGCGTCAGCATGTGACGGTCAATTTCACGACAACAATACTCTGATTGTAGCACTATCGACAGGATGGTTCAGATTCATAAATAAGAAAAGGTGTATGCATAACATAGCCATAACAGGTAATGGACGGACAGTAAATGCCATGGTTGTAGATGAATGTGACTCGACTATAGGTTGTGATAAAGAACATAATTACGGACCACCATGCCACAACAATATAGTTGATGCTTCAAAAGCAGTATGGAGTGCCTTGGGTGTTTCAGAAGAGTCAGACCAATATGGTTATATGCCTGTCACTTGGGTTGATGCTTAAATATAGGTGAATTAAAGTTTGCAGTAGCAATTGAGTATCCTCGATGGATACATAAGTTGTATGAAAACTATTTTATGTTCGCTATGTTTTTTTCCTAAAACTAATGATGCATTGTATGCTAAGATGTCGGTGGTAGTACACCCAATAAATAAAGCTTATGTAAGAAGTGAATTGGTAGAATTTGAACATCTACTTGTCTACCATTCTGATGGGTCTAAACAATTATTTGCAGTCTGAAAGTCTTAATCCACATACTTTTTTTACCTTCTTTTTCAACTTCTTTTAGCGATGATGTTTAAAGGTTGCTAACACATATATTTGACAAGGATTAATGGGTAGTGGATTATCACAAATAATGTTTTATCCGACTGCAGTTTAGTTGTCATGTTCTTAGAGCTCCGGGAGTCACCTTAGGGTGTGCTTGTGATTCTGTTAACATACCATAGTTTTAGAAGTGGCCTCTACTTTTAAGGATTGGTTGTTACCTGACTCTATAAAATTTCTTACATTCTAAAGAGATGTAGTGTCCATGATATCTAGTTTAACACAGAGACGAGATTAACAGTCTCGATAAAAATACCCTTAATTCTTTTCCATGGGAGTGGATTGTGCAGTATAAGTTTGGTGTAAATCCTCCAAGGTATCAGTAAAAAGAAAACGAGTATTGAGTAATAATACCCCCTTTCCTAGTCACCAAGCTCTCTACACACTATTTCATTAGACTGTTCTAGATTCCACCTCTTGGACTCTATGATTATCAAATCTTACTCTACACCTAAATTTTTAGAGATATATTTTTAACATTTATTTTGCATTCGTGTATGACATAGATTTCAGGTTCGAAATAACCAAAATAACAAGATGATGATGCAGAATTTGGGACAGAGCTGATACTGAGTTGGGTGCCTATTCTATCGCAGCTGTGAACTGATTTTCTTTTCATGGGTCGGCAGACCGACCTACACGGTTGCAACCACCAAAATGACATTTTACTAAGCAATCCAGCTTTAGGAAAAGGTGTCTCATTATCAATATTATTGCAGTTCCTATCCATGCCTGTCTATTGTTATTTGTCTTAACAATTTCAATAGCTTCCACAGTTGGAACGAGGATATATAAGGACCATTGCATATTGAACATTTCCATTGCTTTCTTATGATTATCTAAGTCCAGTTACTAGACTTCAAATTTAATCCAGTTACTAATGTCAATGGCTTCAACAATTAAACTAATGCATGGAGTTTAACCCATAAAATTATTATTTTTTAATCAGAAAATGATAACCCAATTATTAGACTTCAAATGTATGTGTTTCCATGTCAATAAACTAACTCAACGAAGGTGATAGACACACGTAATAAACATGGATAAATTTTAGTTAGAGCATTTTATCAAACACTTATAGTAGCAATTAAGAATTTACATAGCTCAGATATATATGAATGTGGTTCATGGATTTTTCTCCAATTGTACAGCAGCAGAAATGAAGGTCGAAATCCCCATGTAGCAGATATGATCATCAATAAATAATGTGCACACTAATCTTAATCTATAAGTTCATTCCTTACTAGAACTTCAGGTATCCTGCAAATTAAGCTATCAGTGCAAATAATTGCCTTTCATCTTCTTCAACATTGTATTAGTATGTTTCTTTAGTCGGCACCACCATCGTTTCAATTAACATGAGAAATATCAGAGGAATTATGGCTAGGTTTCTTGTGGTGGTCCAGGAGGGTTTTCCCATATTCTTTGCCGATTTGCTTGAGGTGAAGGAGGCTTACTAATCGTTCGTAACAACTTTCTTGCAGCACCATTATTCATCTCAGTGTAATTTAGCTGATTAACTTCATCATGAGTTTCCATGGAACTGCAAACTATATCCATTCATAAAATTAACAATGAAAAAGTGATCAACTAGTGCACATTTGAATAGAAGAATAAGAAATCATAGAGCAGTGAAAAAGTACCTGAATTGATATTTACTAGGAGGTTAAAACCAATAATCAGAAACAGGGCTAAGACCACTGCTGGTAGCATTCTCCGTTTGGAAATGAGGACATCCATTGCTTGAGAAACGAGAGAAATGGAAATAACATCCGGTTTTGATTCTTTAGGCTTAAGTAGCAAACAAAACTGATGCATTATATTGACTTGTCAAACAAAACGAATCGAGCTACGCGTTAAGCTTCAAATTGCAAGAATTCAAGTGTGTTGAAAAGTGTCAAAAAGTGTGTTAAATTTGACTTTTCCTCTGTTTATATACATATAAATTCATCAAACCCACTTAACTGGTGATGAATCGATAAGAAAATGCCATTTTATGGAGGGAGAGGAGAGGGTGAGAAGACCATGAGGATATTTCCATAAATTTGCCGACTTGCTTGGGGCTAAGGAGCTCGTTCCTAATACTTTAGGGACGAAGTATGGGCCTGATCCGGATATAATTAATGGTAATACCTTCTGCAATCTTTTGGATAAAATTTCGGGTAAAGTGCAGGGCTGGAAATGTAATGTGTTGGAATTTTGCTGGCAGCCCTTTTGAAGTCTGCCATTGCTACTAGCCATAATGTTTTTTTACTAAGCTTCCAGCAGGGATGGGTGGAACTGCCGGACCATAGCTAATAGCTCTTTAGGTTGGAGGTTGGAGATAAGATCAATTTTTGGAAAGACCCTTGGGTTAGCAATGTCCCTGTAGCTAGTTTGGTTCCTGATACACAAATTGAGAACTCCGAGCTCAGGTTTAAAGATGTTATCGACCAATCTAATAGAAATCAGAATTTGCAGGAGATCATGAATGTTGCTCCAAGTGATATATCATCATATTACTAAGGAAATCCTTTCTTTCATGTTCCTTTTCTAAACTCTCATTCTGATGTGGTAGTTTGGCCCTTACATAATAAATCTAGTGAAATTACATACTGCTTACTCTAAACCAGCTGCACTGGTGATAGTGGAAATGTAGTAGTATGGAGGTTCCACTAATACAAATGTAACATTTTGTATTTTGATTTTCAAACTTAGCTAATTAAGAACAAGAAACAAGAAAGAATCAAAAGAAAACTACAATTAACATTTTTAGGATCCCAAGTATCAAATTCTTATTCATCAATTCAACGAAACAAGTTGGTACAGTGAGGCTAATGGAGCAAGGATAGTAACAAAACTGATAAATTCCCAGCAATCTAAATTATCTATCAATCAATCAACTTATGATAAGAACTAAAACTTAACTGAGAGCAGGTAATTCTATTTGTCAAGATCCATTGCTTGAGCAGCTTTAGCTTTATTCAGTGCAGTCATTTTGGTCTTTACTTTCTTCTTCCCAACTTGAAATCCACTTGAACCCTTCTTCTTCTTACAACTACTTCCATCAACCTTCAGATGAAAAGAAAGAAACAGTAAACCCCTTAATGAAAAACCTAGAACTGGGATTGATATACAGAACATAAATCAGACATGGAAATCCAGAAAACTAACACCAACCCATGAAAGTAAGACATAAATACTAATAGAAATTGGATAAAAGGAGGGAACTTACTTTCATCTTCCCCTTCTTAGCTTGTAGTTTCTTTGCCTTCTTTTCCTTTTCTTCTTTCTCTCCTAATTTACAAAAATTAAAAATCAGAAATTAAAACAAACTTCTTAGAAAGAGAAAGGAAATTAAGAATCAACGGGGTTTCTTTTCTTACTTCTGAGGTCGAATTCGTATTGATTTTTCCTTCGGGATAAATTGTTCTTCTTCGACATCTTCGAATTCCTTCAGCTCTCTCTGTTTTTCAGAACAAAAAATTTTATGTTCTAAATATTGATTTCTCTCTTTGTTTTATTCTTTTTTCCTATTTTCAAAATATAGAAGGACAGAAAAGAAAAAACCAAAAGTGGATTCAATCTCAAGCGCCCAACTCATAATTGGCAAATTCGTAGGTTTAATTTCTGCTGGATGCACGTCAATGGGAACGTTCAATAAGTCTATTGAAATTGGCTCTGTATCAATGGAATCTCATCATCTATACATAACGAATTGGTATGGTATATTCATACCATAACATATGAACAATAAGAACTAGAATTCTTATCAATACTGGAACTCATAGGGAAGAAAATGGATTTATGGATGGAATCAAATATGTAGTTTTCAATCGGAATTTGGTTATTCACGATGTACGATGATCCCTGTTAAGCATCCATTGTTGAATGGTTAAAGCGCCCAACTCATAATTGGCAAATTCGTAGGTTCAATTTTTCTGTTACTTCGAAAGTAGCTGCTTCAGCTTCAGCCACTCGAATTTTCGATATTCCTTTTTATTTCTCATCAAATGAATGTCATCTTCTTCTGGAAACCCTAGCTATTCTTAGCATGATATTGGGGAATCTCATTGCTATTACTCAAAGCTCCAGGTAGCACTGGTGGCTGCCTTAGTCGCGTTAGCGTAATCCAGCGGGTCACACACCGTTGGAACCTTTGCTACGGATGGTTCTGGTAGCCATTTGCATGCACACCAGATATGTTTGAAGAAAAGTCTTCGAATTCAAGAAAATTTCTTATGTTAAAGTAAGGTATAACAGGTATGGTAAACAATGCCCTCAACCTAAGGCTTGGGGGAAATCACACCTATTCATCTTCCTCACGATCGGGTTGTAAAAATAAAGGATTTCTAACCATTATCAAGATCTGGCATGTACAGAATGAAAACTTCATTCTCGATTCTACGAGAATTTTTATGAAAGCGTTTCATTTGCTTCTCTTCAATGGAAATTTTATTTTCGGAATCCTTATATTCAATTTGAATTTAAACTCCATAAAGAATGAGGGATAAACCGATCAGTGTGCGACACTAACACCCCGTATTTTTTAGAGTGAGTCTTACACCCTCGTTTACAAGCCATGAGATTGTGCGACTTGAGAGAGGTAAGGGGGATTGCTTACTATTTCACGATCGAAAGAATAATGAATAGCCGTCTTTCGTAGCCAAGTCAGTAGCCAACCTAAGAGATGGAGCACTGTCCTTGGGTGCGCGGCCGAAAGGGGTCATTACTCAACTTCGGTTTTTCTACTGGCGGCTTCAACTATAACTCCCGCTCTTTTTATTGGTCTGAGCAAGATACGACTTATTTGAAATGAATTGAATGAACAATTAATAAAAAAACCTCTTGTTGGAAAGAAATCTTTCGATTTATGACTCGACGTTTTGTTTTAACGAATAGAATAGTGTGTTTGTATTAACTGGATTATCTACAAACTTTTCTTTATGGAATGAAAAAAAGATCTCGTTGAAAAAGTAAGAGCTCAACGGGACCTTACCCCTTTTGTTTAATTTCGAGGGGTAAAGGGTTTTGTCGGGCTTCTTCCTATGATACATAAGTTAAGTAATTATATGATACCCGCGGGAATTCGGGTCTCTTCGAATCCACTAGTATCATAATTCCTGAATGTCTACACGACGCAAGATCGAGGAAAGGAAGTCTTCGAATCACTGACTCAAACCTATTGTCGAATCCTACTCATCGGAATATGGAGGTTCACACAATAGAAATAGAGAACGAAATAACTAGAAGTATTTGTTAGAATTACCCCATTCTAGAGGGATCATCTATAAAGTGAGTTGTTTTGAATGCATTCAGACAAAAAAGCTAACATAGGTTTTATGGGGTCAATTTTTGTTACAACTTAGATTTTGGAATCTATCTATTTTCCATAAAGGAGCCGAATGAAACCAAAGTTTCATGTTCGGTTTTGAATTAGAGACGTCAAAAAGAAAGGCTGAATTATGTCATTTCTATTATATATGTCATTTCTAGATTGAATCAATTCTAGCAACACAATTTTAGTTGAAGAACTTTAGAGCATGCTTTGCTTCAAAATATCCAGCGGAGGACCCTATGAAATGCACACTTTTCATGAACGTTTGATCATGAATTAAGTGCCCCTTCTTTATTAACCTCAAGTCAGCGCCTTCCCTCCCAGTTGTTGACCAGATTGGACTATAATCTACCTGCTCTCTCAGTTCAATACTCTTTAGATCAAACGACCAGTACTCGAGCGGGGACCAAGTCCGCCTGAACCCTATTTTTGTAGTTCCTATGATGCACTTGGAGCTTATCTGCAGAAACGAATAAATTTAGATAGTTATTTGTGGCGACTAGATCAACGCGTCATTGGATCGAGAGAAGTTCCCATCGAAGTTCAATATGACTCTCTAGATTTTTTGTTAATTAGAAATAAAATGTGAATAGACTGGATACTTCCTTTTCAGGCTTTAAGCACATTGCGGTTTTTTTGAGCCCACACAAACCGGAGTAGACCAAATGGCTTCTACACAGAAGTCAATCCCTCAAGTCAAAAACAAAAATATTTTACTTCACAAACATGTTATTAATGAGTTAACATGGTGTTTACCTCTTTTGAAGGGTTATATGGAGTCAGATCGTGACCTTAGCATTTTTTGGCATAGGAAGTTGTTGAACACCCCGTAAAAATAAAAGTAAGGTCACAGGTCTGATCCCAACTTACCCCAACAGAAGAAAAAGAGTGATAATCAAAAATATATTCTGATTCTTATATTGAAAAGATGGATATAGATTTCTTTTTTTCTATTACTTATAAACAGATGGATTTAGATGATTGAATGAATATTTAGACTTGCTACATATAACTATTTATATTAATTGTTTTCGATATCTTTGATAATAAATGTATGGCATGACGGAAGAAAATCTTTTACAATTACTGATATTTATTCCAAAAGATCACCGAATGCTTTGTAACCTCTTTATTAAGATATTTGAGTTTTACCTGATTAATTTAATACTTTTTAACTAATCAAAGACCAAATAAACTAAATTAGAGGTGTTATCACTTTAGACGTGTTCATCTTGCTCATTTTGATATCAGTTCCTTTATAGTTTTGTTTCTTCTCTAACAATCGTTAATATCCAGTGGGTCACCTGCCAATCCTTACCGATCGATTTTAGTTTTCTCCCATGAGTAAACAATCATAAATTCTCCCAAAAATTGTTATTCTGGTCTTGCATTTATGCTATGTGATAAACTTATCCAACATATAATGTCACCCCACACATTCACTCGCCTTCAGCCGATAGAACCATCTTCTACTCTACCTTAAAAATTTTGCTTCCGCAATTGATGATAAATACAAAGTGGTTGGATAGTTTTTAGAGGTAAAACGAATATTCAATTTACCCTTTTCGTAAATAATCGACTAATTTTCTATAATAACCTTCATCAATATATATAATACCAATATTATTTTTAGGATGAGGCGTCCAGTGGATGGGTAATGTTCTACCTGAGTTTAATCCGTAAAATTTACCGATTTCAAAAATCCATCCGTGTCCAATTCATCTAGGTATGGATTGGATGTCCACACGTACGGATTGAATTGAGTAAAATATGCAGATCTAGGTGTTTTGGCAAACCCTCGATACTCGTGACAATATGAAATAAACTGTGAATTGATTGGATACTTTCTTTTTCAGGCTTTCAGTTGGCCTATTGTTGTCTTTTGTTAATTTGAGCCCATCCTAAGTGGAATATGTACATACACCAAATGACTTATAGTTTTTTTGGATACTACTTAAAAAATTACTTTTCAAGCTTATATCATATTTAGATAGCGTTTAAGAAGTTATTTTTTGATTATAAAAACAACAAAATCATAATTTGAGTATATAATTTTATACTGGATTATTAGAAGTAAAAGAATTAACTTTTTCTAAAGTAAAATATTTTTAATCCTGATTTATAAGATTAATTTCTATTTCTGGTATCCAAACACGCTTATTAAAGGTGTACCTCTTTTAAAAGGTTAGATGAAATCATATAGTGACCGTAACATTTTTTAACATCGGAAATTGTTTGAACCCGAACAAAATGAAAAAAAGATCACATATTTGATCTCAACTTAACCAACCGAACAAAAAGGATGATAATAAAAAATAACTTTCGGATCTTAGATTAAAAAAATACATACATAATAGAATGGAATTTAAGACTGGCTAAAAACAACTATTTATATTAATATTTTCCGATATTTTTAAGAATAAATAAACGACACAACTAATGAATATCTTGTGCAATCACTAGTATTTATTTCGAAAGATCAAACCATGGTTTGTAATCTCTGTTTTAAAATAATTGATTTGTAGATTAATTATGTATCGTGTCTGATCTTTCCATTTAACATCTTTTCGCTAATTAGTGATCCGATGAATAAAATCCATAGTGTGTTCACATTTGACGTGTTCTTCTAACTCTCTTTGATATTATTTTCTTTTATAGCTTTGTTATAAGAAATCTTCACATCACTTGTATGCCAAATTTCCTCTCTACCGATCCTTAAAAGCCAATAACCACCTGCCAGTCCTTGTCGTTCGATTTTAATTTTCTTCCATATAAATGTGATAGAACTTTGATATCTACATTGTGAAAATATGAATGAATTGAACATAATGAATTAGATGATTTCAGTTTACAGGACTGAGCTTGGTATATATACATATACCAAGTGTACACAGCATATAACTCAATCCTCACACACTTACTTCACACAATCCTCACATACTTACTTCACACATGCACCACACATATAACTCACACACTCACATATTATTATTCCCCCTCAAGTTCAAGGTACCTTGCAAAGGAACATTGAACTTGCAATGACAGACACTATGAATATTGCTTTGATACACAAATGACAAACCAGGCATAGTATGACAGGCAGGTGGTGTTGCAGTAGTAGTTGGAGTAGAAGTCCGTGAGCATGCTTCAGAAGTATCAACGCTTTGGAAAGAAGACTTCAAATAATTACCAAATAACACCTTACATGACCAGTAGAGTAAGGCTGAAGTAGACTTTAGGATTTTAGCAGTGTATGTTAGAAGCACCCAAATATTGGAGAAATAACGAAAAAAAAGAAGTTGAGCTGAGATGGAGCTGACCATATACACTGTGAGATGAGCTGAAATAAGAATCCACTAGCCAGAACTTCATAGAGGAACCACCAATAGCCAACAGATGTTGATGTACATGGTATTGGAAGACCAGCAACACTATTGTCGATGTACACAAGACTATGCAAATCAGTCTTAATAAGATCTCAACCAATTATTCTAGAAAAACAACAAAGTCATAAGTTGCCTTGATTATTTATGTACACAAATATCAACATCGTACCAAATGCATAGATGACCGTACTTGAAAAGAAATCAACACCAAAGAAAATATTATGAACCAAACTTCCCTGCACTTATTGATTTTGGACACAAGGAGTATCATCATCTGCCTTGCACTTATTTATAGACACAAACAACCATGCAACATTCACTTGCAGAGTTTGACGAGAGAATAAAGCACTCACTGCGAAGAGGCACAACACCAGTGAACAACAACCAAAACTTAATGAGATCTGCAAAGAAAAATATTGCAACTCATCGCTTCAACAGCAGCCATAACATTATACGCTGGAAAAATACCAAAAGAAACAACAAACTGCATAGGCCATGCACCAAAGAACAAGACCAGCAGAACCATTGATTGAGACTAAACAAACACAATCCTCACACCAACACTATACTATCCGAGAACCTTTTGCATAGTTCAATGAGAGGATAAACCAACTCACTGCAAATATGTACACTCACCAGGGAATCGATTGTAGAGAAAACCAAAACAGGAAGTAGAAATTAAAAATGAACCCAAGAAACACATGCATTAACCAAAAAACAAAATAAAAAACAGTGAGAAATATGATGGAATCTGAAAAGTAACCAGGAATTTGATTGGAGAGGGACTGTAAGAAGTAAAACAATCCAACCGAAGTAGTATTGATAGAAACGAAATTGGAATTGATTGAAATTGAGTAAAAAATCCTGTTGGTGTGATTGAAACCAGGCTTACGGGAATTGATGAACAATGTTGGTGATCTTTGCACCAGTCTTACATGTAAAAGACACATCAATGTTGATAGAACAATATCAAACTTACATGGAGCCAACAATGCTAATGGCATAACATCAATCTTACATGTATTAGAAAATCAAAGCTAAAATTATTTAGTCTAACACGAATTGGATCTAAAAAGATCTGAAGAAAATGAGATTGAATCTTAAACAAGCGCTAAAATGAAACACAAAGTCAGGGAGAATGTTACCGTAATTCATTGAAGTAGGTTGCTTTAGATCTCAATCCACGAAACAGACAATGACCAAAGCAGCAACACAAGAAATTGGAACCCTAGTTTATCTTGTGCGATCGAAAATTTTATGAAACTAAAACCATTAGTAGGCCAACAGCATCATAAGAATGTGTTGAAATCTCAATTAAAACTAAGACTGAGAAGAATGAGCAGAACTGAAAAACCTATAATTGATGTCGTGAGGCAGACTACTCTGTTACCATGATAAAACTCTGAAATCTACATTGTGAAACTATGAATGGATTGAACATAATGAATTAGATGATTTCAGTTTACAGGACTGAGCTTGGTATATATACATATACCAAGTGTACACAGCACAGAACTCAATCCTCACACACTTACTTCACACATGCACCTCACACACTCACCCACTATTAAAATTCTCCCAAAAATTGTGTTTTCGACTTATGCGCATGCAGTATGCTATGTGATAAACTTATACGCCATATAATGTCACCCCAAATTCACTCGTCTTCAGCCGATATAGCCATCTTCTGCTCTACCTTTCAAGGAAGAAAAAACCCAAAATTAAGATTGATACATAACATAAATCAGGTATGGAAATCCAAAAAATTAACACCAGCCAATGAAAGGAATCAAATAAAATACTTCATTTTCAGGCTTTCAACACATTGTGTTTTTTGGTTTATTAAAGCCCATACCAACCCGAATAGAGTCACTTAACATGGGTATAGACGATTGAATAAATTTTAAGACTAGTTATAAAGAGCTATTTATATTAATGTTTTTTTGGTATCTTTGATAATAAATATATGATATAACGGATGAAAATCTTTTATAATTATTGATATTTATTTGAAAGATCACAACATGTTTTGTAACTTTATCTTTCAAAATATTTGAGTCTTAACTATAGATTCAAATGGTAAAAGGATTCATTTCAATTAACAACTTTCATATAATAAAAACTGAATTAAATAAAATTAGGGTGTTACATCTGATTATTAGGTCTGTTCTTCGCTCTAAATAATGGTAGAATTATTTTTCTTTATATTTTTGATATACGAATTTGCCGCATCCCTTGTATATAAATTTACTCTCCGATCTTTTAATTGTCAAGTTTTGTTGGTTGTTAATTTTAGTTGTCTCCGTGTCTAAATGATTTTCTATCGCCCAAATTTTATCATTACCGTCTTGCAGTACTATAACGTGCATTTTGATGACATCCCACACATTCGCAGGCCTTTGAACCGATAATTATCTTCTACTCTCCCGTAAAAAGGTTTTACTTCCTCAAGTAATGATTTATATATACAAAGTTACTGGCCTGTTTTTGGAGGCATACACACAATGACTACTACCCTTTACAAAAAATATGCAATTGACTGACACTTCTCATGAATTTTTAACCCTCATAGTTATTGCACACTTGCTGCAACAGAAATAGTCACACGCTAAAAAAGAAAAGAAAAACCAAAACTAGCATGTACTTCCGCAATGTAGGCTATATGTGAAAATAAGATCAATGCTTAGATTTTACATAGCAACCAAAACCAGATAATATAGGTTTGCACGAGCGGATAATCAGTGCAATTTAACACCTTATTTTAAAAGTTAATTTTTGGGTAAGTTGAAATCAGACCATGACCTTACTTTTATTTTGTTGGGGTGTTCTAACCGTTTCCTATGTTAAAAAAAGCTAAGGTCACGATCTAATTCCATCTAACCCTTCAAAAAAGGCAAAAGTAATATATATTAGAATATTTAGATACTAAAAATATAAATCTATCCCATAAACTAAAAATAAAAAAAGAATTTTGCATGCAGATAAGCTAAAAGCCTGAAAATGAAATATCCAGTCTATTCAGATTTTATATCTTATTAACACAAAAATCTAGGGTTTAAGAGATAGATAAATAGATTTCTATGACATACATGAACATAAGCAATAACCTGGCATCCTCCTTGAGTAGAGTTATGAAATTAGTACCTTGTCTGATTGATGTTTTGTTTCAATGTTAACAATATTAATCGAGTACGTGCATGTGAAGATTCCAATTACTGGGAAACAAGGGAACACCACATCGCAGCGGGTAAACAGATCTGTGAATCATAAATGATAATCAAATCAGCTACCAACGCGATTACACGCTTACATTAACTCATATATAGCGAGGTTGTCATATTCCAATTGTCTAAACGACAATGTCATTCGTGCATATACAGTTCTCAATTAGCTATCCTAATCGACAAAATTTAAGATACTAACATGGTGATTACCTTGTATGATAACAGACACGGACGATAAAGTCGGAAGCAAATGAGAACAAAGCAAGTTATTAAGAAAGCCCGGATGGATATTCTTTATGTCTCCTAGGCTTTTTGTATATAAGCTTCAGAACAGGTATTCCTTCTAAGGGTATTGGGTTACAATCTAAGTTTTCTTGTTTGTCGGCGGCGATAGCCGTTTCCTCTTTCCTATCATCACCGGTGGACTATTAATAGTTACAGTTTTATTGATGGATACTAGTAGTTTATTCTTATTAGCATGTGTATATTGACTGAAGTTATAAGAAAAGTTTGTGGTTTCATTAATGGTGTTCGCTTCGAGTCTGTCATGACAAGGCAGGTTTTACTAGAATCGCTATAGTTTCGTAGTTTTATAATCCTAGATGTGTATCTAGGTGTTTATGATTTTTTATGATGGTTGCGACGGTTTGTTGTTTATTTAAAAATTGTTAAAGTGCTGGTCTACCTGATTTGAAAAAAAATATGCAATTTCCTCACCCTCCCCTGGTGTTTTTCTACAAGTCAATAACTCTAATTTCTTTCAAGTTGGATACTTCATTCCATTACGTGCTCCAACTTGAGGGAGGGAAAAAGAAGTACAACTGAGGTTGAGACGAGATCATAAGGAGATCAAGAGACAAGATCAAGAGAAGTGTAGTTGAGGTTGAAATGAGATCAGAAGGAGATCGAGAGACGAGATCAGTCGAAACATTGTGACACCATGAAGAGTTGAGATAAATATTAAGTCGTGATAGATGTTGAGATGCAGTCAGGGCGAGATCGAGATACATGGAAATCGAGTGTAATGAGTTGAGTTTGAAATCAAGATGAGTTGAGTTGGCATGAAGATAAGATAAACTGATGAGTTGAGTTAAAAATGAGCTGAGTTGGCATTAAGATAAGAGTAAGTTGATTAGTTCAACGAGAGTAAGCCCAACGACTCGTACGAGACTTTAACATGGTATCAGAGCCAGACTCGTACGAGAGTAAGCCCAATGACTACCCGTACATACAATGGTCCACGTGTTAGAGGCCCACAAGGAGTATCCTACACATGAGGGGGCGTGTGAAGGATAATAGTCCCACATTACTAATATCCCCATAATAAATTTAAAATATATTATGGAAGGGCCACTCCACTCATTGCCAATTGGTTTTGAGTTGGATGTCGGCAGACTTTAACATGGTATCAGAGCTAGACCCGTACGAGAGTAAGACCAACGACTATCCATACATACAATGGTCCACGTGTTAGAGGCCCACAAAGAGTGCCTTACACGTGAGGGGGCGTGTGAAGGATAATAGTCCCACAGTACTAATCCCCGTAATAAACTTAAAATATAGTATGGAAGGGCCACTCAACTCATTGGCAATTGGTTTTGATTTGGATGCCCGTAAACTTTAACATGGTATCCGAGCAAAGTTTGATTCTAGGGTTAATAAGATGTTATTAATACGAGTATTCATGGTTAAGGAATTGTCACTAAAACGAGATCCGAGAAGATGTGAATATCTGATCAAATCAAAGAAAGAGATTCCGGAAGTGATATAATGTTATTTGAAGAAGTTACTAAAATCTTGATCTAAACCATGCTCGCTTATCGAAGAAAATAATAGTGCAGATAACGACGTTGAAGACTTGTTTTTCTTCATGACAATGATGCACAAAATCAAGTTATTGTTGAGAGATATACAACTCCGATCTTTGATAAATATCCCGATGATGAGAAGGTTTGAAATTTTCTTCTCAAAAAGGCGAAGAACATCCTGTTTTTGACAAAGAAAAACAGTCCCAAAAAGTTTCACATGATTTAATGGAGTTTCATGGTGAGTCATCTAATCTTGATAAATTTATTGATTTAGAAATTCCTGATATTGATGAGTCATTTTTGCCCGAGAGTAAGCTAGTTATTGATTATTGTGATACACAAATGGTCTCTCATATCTACCATAACAAGAGAGAATTTGTTGAATCTACTTATGAAGATCCATTTTAGGCTTCCATCATATCTCATGCTTCCATACAGTGCATAAATTATTTTACAACATCAATTCATGTGTATGAAGATTTTTATCAACGAGTTACACATGCAGAACATGGTACCGACGAGATTCGAGGACGAATCTTCTCCAACACCGGTAGAATGATGGATGGAGATTTACGGAAAATAAATCTATTATTTTATTATTATTATTATTATTTTATTATTTTTATTTTTAGTAGAAAAATAATTAATTTTCGGATTTATCATTTAGGGTAATTTTAGAAGAGTCTCGAAGTTTATTTTAAGAGTTTTAATAAGTTACGAAAGTTGCCTAAATGTAGTAGATACCTTGGAAAACAAGTTTACATGTTTTTGATAAATTTATGGTTTGTTTAGTAGGAGTTATCTATATAAGGAGCTCCAATATCGAAAATTAGGAGAGTTTTTGATTAATTTTTTTTCTTCATTAAACTTGTTGAGTCTATTAATTTTGATTTTTATTCATAGGTGGGTTTACCCCGAAGTCTCAATATTAATTTTTCATATCTGTAATCCTTATTCGTAGTAAATTAATGAAGTCTAGATAACCCCGTAGATTTTAGGATATCTCTTTGAAGATCAATTAATTTCTACCAATTCTAACGATTAGTTTTCAATAATTCTATTCCGCTGCGATTATTATCATCTTTACACGCTTCTCATCTGCGTCACAAAATTAATAAAAAAACTACGTTGATAATAATTTGGTGTGTCTTACAAAGATGATAACCGATGCCTTTTATAGGCTTCATAAACTTTAAACCAATTTCTTAAAACTCTACGAATTTTATAAGGATACTACTTCTAAACTTAAACCTAAACTAGGAAACTCATCATATAATACTAAACTATGAAACTCATCATATAATACCAAACTTATAACACTCTCCCTCAAGCTAAATAGTGGGATCTCCATTGCTCAACTTGAACAATACTGATTCAAATATCTTGCATGTAACTTCTTTTGTGAGAATGTCTGCCCAAAGGGTAGCTCAATAATGACGTCTTTGATCTTTTCTTTTATGAAATGCCGATCCACTTCTACGTGTTTGGTTCTATCATGTTGTACATGATTTTCTGAAATGATAATATAACTTCGACTCATATAGGAAAGTCTCAATTGAATACCATTTTCAACATCCTTTCTTTAACTGAGACTTCGTTAAAAAATCATTCTCAACAATCTTTGCAACCGAAAAACGACTTACTCTTCAACATACTCCATGGTATGTTCACTGACTCTTCGAACCCCTGGTTTCTTCAGTAGAATACTTTTGTACTCCCTAGACAGCATACCACCTTGCACATCCCTCCGTCTTCCTCAAAAAGATGATGGGAAATCATATCTCGTTGTCTTCTTTACGATACCTCAACATCATAGTAAATTCCCTAACAAGCTAGAATCACATTCCTCTCTGTTGGATTCATCCACTTGCTAGCCGAACAAGAAACCACGTTTTTTTTCTTCTTTTTTTGCACCCACTTCATTTGTAGGATTTTTCATTGCACTCACTTCATTTGTAGGATTTCTTTTTGCACCTACTTCATTTATAGGATTTCTGTTGCACCTACTTCACTTGTAGGATTTCTCTTTGCACCTACTTCATTTGTAGGATTTTTCTTTGTACCTACTTCACTTGTAGAATTTCATACAAACTTACTTCACTCGTAATTTGTATCCACCAAACATCTTGCTTATCTTCTATTTTATCTTCTGAGCATCTTTGTTTCACCATATTTTTGTCTCAATCTTTGTTTTCACATGTTACTTTGTCAAGAGTCATAACCTCACTACTGTGATGTTTGCTACGATTGAAATTCTTCAGTTCACAAAGATTTATTCTCTTCTCAAATACACACGTTGTTGCTTTATCTTTACTATCACAACTTTACGTTATGACGTTTTCCACAACTCATAGGTTCACAAACCTATCTTACGCCTTACTACACACAAACAATCTTCATATTATTTCTTTCACGCAACCTCTTGCTGTCTATTTCTTTCTTTCTTCAAAAACACCTCCCATCACGCTTTTGAAAAACTGTCACATTCTCCTTTCTGAACTTTTATAAAACACTTTTTAGGTCGTTTTCTGGTGATGGAGAGGTAGTTTACTAGTGGTGTTCTGATCCCTTTCAATACCTCCTTTCCTACAATTTTTTCCTAGAAACCCGAATATGATAAAACCCCCACTTTCCTAATTCAATACAACTTCTGAATCGAGTCCTAATCCAACTCTAAATCTTCAATTTCCAAAAAATAGATCAAGTCCTAACGAATTCCTAGTCAAAATCAGAACTATTACGAAGCCCATGAACTCTTAAGTCCCAAAACAGAAATTTAGGACCGTCAGTTTCGCAAGACTGACATGCAACTTCAAAATTTTCTTTCACGACAATTCTCTGGCACAATTTCACAAACACTTTTTGTGCACATTTGTTGGACATTCATGCCTGTCCTGTTGGTGTTTCTGACATCAGCTTATCCTTCCCTGCAAATTTGGTTCATATTCATTCAATGAAACCATCATAACATCAAGCCAACAACTCGTACCCATTCAATTCTTTTCACTCGACTGAACATCACCATTCAACATCACAATCTCAAGGTATCAATTCACTTATTTCCCTGTATTCTCTCGCTCATAGCCATCACCAAAACTCCATTTCATTATCCATTCAATTCACAGCATTACCATCTTCCCTGTTTTCATCTTAAATCGAACCCATCTTTTGTCTGCAACCACAAACCACTATCACTCTCCTAGTTCTCACCCGAGGTCACTAATTCGAACCACTACACACCCTTAAACACACATCACCTCCCTGCATATCTTGTTCTTCTCTTTTCTCGAAAGGAAATTGGAGCCAAAAACCATTCTCTGATTTCTTCTGTCTCTCATTATCACAGCTTAAACTCATCAATCATCTTCACATATTTTCCTTTTTAAAGTTCATGCTCAAACCAAACCCAGATTCCATCTGTTTCACCTCTCAAGCATCTTTTATTTATGCTCTCTCTCTCGCTGGCAATTATTCTCTTCTTCAATCTCGATTGTCTATTCAATACCCAAATTTAGTTCACGGAAGTAGTAAACAATCAAAAAACCCTTATTTTTCCTCCACTTCACTTAACTGGTTCCTTAATTTCTCTCCTTATCTTCAAACAACAACAACAATTAGTTACTTTTCTTCTTTGTATTTCCGGCCACCAAACTAACCCATCTCAGGCTCTTTCTTCTTATATCTTGGTTCACAGCAATCGAACCATGGGTAATATACAAAAATCCTAAGGTTTTGAGTTTGTTTCAGGCTAATATAAAAGCTAAAAGCTTGATGAAGTTTAACCGAAAATATTTTCTTGCACCTTTATTGATATGTGTATATGAATTGATATGTGTATATGAGTATATATACACGATATTACAACATAAATTAGAAAACAAAATATACATAATTACTGAAAATTATCCATGTATAGTCTGCTAAGAATATGATATGATATTATTTTCTTCAATGTAGACTAGATATGTTATATATAGTTGTCAAGTATTCGCTTAATATTCCTTCTTAAACTAACGCTTCCCTTATACGCCCCCGCAAGATTGGGGTTACATCGACAAGACCAATCTTTCTACGTAGAACAACTGTACGTTGTTTCGATAGTGGTTTGGTCTGAAGATCCGCAAGTTGATCCTGGGTATGAACATGCCTGACTTGGATACTCTTCTTTTGAACTAAGTCACGTACGAAGTGGAGATCTATCTGAATATGCTTCGTACGTGAGTGATTAACTGGATTAAGACTCAGGTGCGTGACGCCAATATTGTCACATAGTAGTTGAGGAGGATCTTTAAGAGAAAATCCCAGTTCCTGAAGTAGTGTTAATAACCACATTGATTCAGAGGCTGCATTTCCTAGAGCCTTGTATTCTTCTTTCGTAGAGGACCTTGCAACTGCACGTTGGTTTTTAGAACACCATGATATTGGATTTGAATCCAAAAATCTAATGTATGCAGATATGGAGGTGCAATCATCCATATTTCCAGCCTAATCAGCATCTGTGTATGTTCGAAGAGTGGAAAGTCCATTCTTGAGAATCTGAATTCCATAGAAGATACTTTACTTTAGGTACCTGAGTAACCGTTTGGCAGCTATCTTGTGAATTGTAGTCGGCATCATAAATTGAGATAATTTGTTGACTACAAAGGAGATGTCTGGTCGTGTCAGAGACAAATATTGAAGACTGCCTATTAATCGTCGAAACTCGGAACTATCCACAATAATTGTACCATCAACCAGTTAGAGAGGTTGTGATGTAGAAAGAGGACTGGAGACGTACTTTGCATCACTCATGCTTGTAGTGTCCAAGAGTTCTCAAATGTACTTATATTGAGGGAGAGAAAACCTATCTTTGTGGGAATTACCTAAATTCCTAAGAAGTAGTGAAGAGAACCCATGTCTTTGAAAGAGAACATATCTCCTAACTTTGTAATGGTAGATAACACAAACGCCGAGTTGTTCCCTGTGATAATAAGACCATCCACGTAAACCAAGAGATAGCATACGATAACATTTTATCTGTATATGAATAAAGAGTAGTATGCCTTTGAGTTGCGGAAACCCAATTGAAGAATAGTTGTTTTTTGAGTGCAGTATACCAGGCTCATGGTGCTTGTTTAAACCCATATATGGCCTTGCGAAGCTTGAACACATGATCTGGCTTGGACACATCCTTGAAGCCTGGAGGTTGTGTCATAAAAGGTGTTTCTGTTAAGGCCTCGTTCAGAAACGCATTGTTGCCATCCATTTTCCACAATACCTATCCATTCATGACCGCAATGGAGATTACAATTCGTATTATTTTTGGTTTAACTACATGACTGAAGATCCCTGTGTATTCAATGCCAGGTCGTTCGTTGTAACCTTTTGCCACAAGTCTGGATTTGAACTTACCAATAGATCCATCAGCCTTTCTCTTGACCCTAAAGATCCACCTGCACCCAACAGGTTGACACTCACTTGGTGGTAAGGCAAGATCGCATGTATCGTGATTCATTAAGGCAATCATCTCTGCAGACATGAATTCACGCCATTGAGGATGAGGAAATGCTTGGCTAACAATGTTGGGTTCAATGATGTGCGGAAGATGTTTCGAAGTAATGTGTACCTATTTCGGATTAAATATTTGGTTCATGGAAAGTGTGGTCATATTATGAGCACGTTGATCTTGATATTGTTGATTAATCTTTTGAGGTACAAATGATATTGTTGTATACGGAGATACATCTTCTGTTATAGGTACATGAGAGGCTTCAGATGGAAACGTTTGTAGTGTTGATAATGGACGTTTGTGGTGTATTGTTGACATGAGACGTTGATGTGAGGCAGTGCTGGGGACGCTGGAGGACCTGCGCTACAAGAGGCGTTGTTGTGAAGGAGTAACTACCAGCTGCAGACATTTCTGGAGACATTGAACAGTAGACAGACATCTCTGATGTTGTTGTGTTGTGTGCAGGAAGTTTTTGTATATAATTAACAGGTATTTCCGGTGGTTCTGTAGATTGGGAAATTCGATGTTCCACTGTATAGTATTATTGGCCGTTGGCTACATCAAGGTGAATGACATGAATTAAAGAAGCAAGGGTCGCAGATTTACCTGGATGAGATGCATCTGTAGCAAGAATACTCCCTGGAGATTGACGTGCACCGGCGGTTGATAATGTGGTTGGATGAACGAAGTTAGGGAAAAGTTATTGGATGTTAAAAGATGATCGAGTAGGATCACATGTCACAGGGGGACCGTGAATGAAGTGTTGTGGGTGTTCGCCGAATAACACATGACGAGAGATGGAGATTTTCTTTTCTTGGGGTTCAAAGCATTTATACCCATTTTGAGTTGGTGAATAGCCAAGGAAGTTACATGTGTTTGGATTTTGGTTGGATTTTGTTTGAGTTGTATGCTTTTGTTAGAGGATAACAGATACACCCAAACTGTTTCAACTTTAGTTAGTTTGGGGATTGGCCAAATAGATCCTCAAACAGAGATATTTTTGTGAGAATGGGTGTGGGTTGACGATTTATAGATAGGAAGTTGTTTGGAATGCATATGACCAAAATGAGTAATCTAGATTGGTATCATATAGAAGAGTGAGACCTGTTTCGACTAGCTAAGGATGTCGACGCTCAGAATTACCATTTTTTTATGGAGTGTGAGGAATAGTAGTGAGATGAGTAATTCCATGAAGTATGATGAAATATTTTAAAACAATAAACTCACCTCTGTTGTCTGTATAAAGGGTTTTTATAGGTTTCAGAAAGTGATTTTTAACAAGTTTTTTGAATTGCGGAAAGATTGTGGAGACATCAGATTTTACAGCCATAGGATAAAACCATTATATTTCGTATAATGATCCACAAAAATAAGATAGTAATGTGAGTCATCAATCCCTGTATAACTCGCAGGTCCCCAAACATCTGTATAAACAAGCTCAAGTGGTTCACGACTCTGTAGTCTTGAGATATGAAAAGGTTGTTGATGTGCTTTATTAATAGAAAATGAATGAAAAATTGAAGATAAATGTTTATGAGCGGAAACAGAAAGAGGAAAATTCTTAATGAGATTACGGACACTTTTAAGAAAGGGATGTCCCAGTCGTTTGTGTCATCCTTCAACCGAGGTTTTTCATGCATGTTAGCAACCGTTGCTGTCGTCATCAGTGATTCCGGGAAAGTGTAGATGCCGTTGTTACATGCTCCTTTTAGTAAAATCGCCCTCATGATCTTTTCATTCACAAAAAATGTAACGGATGAAATTCAACAAAAACATCATTTTGTTTGGTTAGATGATGCACAAATATTAATTTTTTTTACGGAGATTGGGAACATAAAGAGTGTCTCTTAATGTAATAGTTTGATGAGGTGTTGCGAAAGCTAATGAACCAGTATGTGAGACAGTCAAACCTGAGCCATCACAAAGAATTACTTTATCAGTTCCATCATACTATGAATGTATGAATAGATTTGATAGATCACCAGTGATGTTGTGCGATGCTGCCAAATTGATAAGCTAGTTCTTGTCTTTGGTTGCGGATGTGGTAGCACAGTTCACAAACGCTTGTTGTGACTGAAATTGTGAGCATGCTTTGGTTGTGTGACCCATTGATGTGATTTTATATAGTGGTAAAAAGAGGTTCGATTCTCGAACTTGTGAAGGTAATGATTTTAGAAAATATTGGACTAAATCTAAACTAATAAAAATCAGGAAAATAAACTAGAGAAGATTTTTAGGAAATATGGAGAAAACTAGGAATCAGGGTTCAGTTATTTCTAACAATTTATGTGATTAATCATGTAATTCTTTTTAACAATTTAATTCAAGTTTGCCAAAAATATGTTTTCTAGAAGAATAATTGTAAATCCTAAGCATGGGACATCAAGAGTAATTAACTAAGCATGACCCATCAAAAGAGAACACAACTATTTAATAAAAACCATTTTTTTCTAATTTAAATCCATGCAAATAATAATAAAAGAATTATAAATAATTAATTAAAAATAGACTTACCACATAAAATTGAAAGATAAACCTCCTCCATCAACCCAGTAAATAAACTTAGCCCATGGTGAAGAAAACTTGCTCAAAAGATCTTTTCATTGCTCAAAAAGTTGATTACAAGGTGAAATAATAATGCAACAGCTGAACAGATACGTTTATAAATGTCACAGAACAGGGTTCAGCCGTTACAGAAGTGTTTCTAAGCAATAAATGGTTGAAAGAATAGGCAACAGGAGCAGTTTGAATCAGCAACAGATATAAATGTTGCTGAGTCGTCTTCTCCGATAGTGACTGATGAAGAACACGCCGGCCGGACCAGCAGCAGGTGACCGGCGGCGACCGGAAGTGACCGGAATTGCTCTGATTTCTTCTCTAGGCTTTTGTTGTCGATTTTCTTGGCTTCTCTTGGTTTATATAGGTAGTAGAAACCCTAGAGAGAGTTCTAAACCTAATAGAACTCAAATCTCAATCCGAATCGAAACATAATTCCGGCCATATACATGATTCCCGAGCTGATTTTACGGGATTTCTCTGCTGTTTCTCGATGGTTCTGACTTGTATGGGATATCTTCTAGCGTGTGGAACAATATGGAAGAAAACAATCCATAAATCATTTGAACAGCGTACACAGTTGAAACTCCGGCGATTCCCGCTGAGTTGGATCGGCCGAGTCGACTCGCTGGCTTGCTGGGTTGACTCACCTGGTTGACCCGCTGGGTTGACCCGATCCAGCTCAGCCCGATCCAATGGTGCCCAAATCCAAAGTGTGGGTGCCTTGATCCATTTTCCCGGGGGCCTTGAACACTTTTTGAGCCAATTTTTCCACAAATCTTTATTCTTCTAATGTACCTACAAAAGCATAAAAACACGTAATAGACACAAAATCGAATACTAACTCACTAGAAATTAAGGTGCAATTTAGACACTAAAATGTGTCTATCAAATACCTCCAAACTTACTATTTTCCTAGTCCTCGAGCAAACTACTCTAAAAATAAAGTAAAAATCCTAACTCACTTTCGCAGGAATCGCGACTACATTTAGCATATGCAGTAAGCCGTTAAACCCCTAGGTGTCCCTAGTGGACGAGTTTTGTCTCGTGAGGGTTTACAAGAGGTATATCCACAAAACCTGGATCTAGATCTTAGCAACACGTGAACGATTGAGGATAGACACTAAACAAGCTAGTTAGTTGGCTACTTAATTATTCGGCTATAGGGACCATTACCCTTTATGGACCCAATCACTGTACACGAGTGTTAACTCAAGCATACTAAAATTCATATCTAAGACAACAGAGTTCTACTCAGACAGTTATCTAACCACCCATCACATGAAAAGACTTAGAAGATGAACGTAGACTGTAGAAAGTCGCAAATGTTGACTGAGGCGAACGATGTGTCCCATATCTGTCTGAAGGTCAGTACCGAGATGAAACCTAGTGTGTCGAGATACTCCCCACTTATTTTCAACGATTACTACTAACTAAAAAATCTTTAAGTTCCCATGGATCCTGCGTTCCACGCTTGCTTAGGCGACGGAGACAGGGAGAACTTTAAAATACCAAATACTATTTTTTTTCTCAATTTTTTTTCTAACTTTTTTAGATTTTTTTTTTTTTTTCTTTTTTTTTTCTTTTTCTTTTCGATATATATATTTTTTTTTTCTGACACCCAATACATGTGTGATCCCATGGATCCTGCATTCTACGCTTGCTTAGGCGACGGAGACAGGGGGACCACTCACATAACTCTAAAACACTAACATATTATTCATGCGGGGCATGATCTCAACACACTAAATGTCATTCCAGTGCTAATTAACATGTCGATGCTAGGACCCACCAATACTCTCAGAGAAACACAAAATTGCAAATAATAAAACAGAACGTGATATGGTGGTGACAACTATCATGTTATTTCTAACACCTGAACTCTGTCTCCTTTATGAATAGACCATCTAGCTGGGCACACCAATCCTTATAGCAAAATGGCTAAGTTTCCATCTACCTAGAGTGGTTAGTGTCACCCTGAATTGTTCACATGCTTCTAAATTCCAAATCTTATCAATCCTAAAATGTTTCCCAATACCCCCAAACTTAAAATAAACAGTGTCCTCAATGTTTCTAAACACTGCACGAAAATGAATTAGGGAAAGATATTACCGTGTCGCATGAGCATAAGTTACCTCCTTAAATCATATAGCAATAATCGGAACAACTGTGGATCATCTGAATCAAATAGTGTTAACCACAATAGAAGGAAACAGCAACAAGCTACAAAGATAAACAATCTGAACACACTTTGATCCCTATCTAGGTAAACCACATCGACCAGAGGATGGGTTTTTGGCAACTGAACTTCTTTTTGAACAGGATGATCATTGGATCTAGCTCGAAGATGATCTTGTACAATGGCAGACGTGCATATATCAGGTCCCAAGCTAGGGACCTTCCTAAGAGTTAATGGTATAGCACATGGAGAATGATAGTCACCCCCAAACTTAGAGTTTTCAGTGTCTCTAGATAGACTAATAACAATTTCCCTCATTTCCGGATCGTCAGATTCTCGAAAATAGTCAATTGCTTCTTCTAAATTACAATCTGGTGGTGCAGAACCTAACAAAGTGCTCACTTCATTAATAACACTATCATTATCGCCATCAATTCTATAGTTGGCTAGGCATTTCTCTAATGGATCTTCTAATGGGTCGAGCCTATGCGGCATCTCCCTAGACGGTTTGGATTCCTCCTCTAAATGGATCTGGTGCATACAAACTGTTGGGATAATTCCCTTAATATCTGCTACGGTCCCTCCTAAGGCTTTTTGATTGTCCTGAAGCACGGTTACTAGCCTATTCTCTTGGTCACTATCCAAATCTGGAGCTACAATCACAGGTACGGTCTCTGATGGGCCTAACTCATCAAACTCTAATCCGAAGTGGGCTAGACATTTTTCTAACGGGTCTTCTATCAAAGTGTTTGGTAATGACTCCTAAACTAGAGTCTCTGTCATGTTGACAGTTTCTAAGCTGGGGTCATCTAACTCTAGTGGTTGATTACTAATGTTGAAGATATTCAGCTCAATAGTCATATTACCAAAAGACAAATTCATAACACCGTTACGACAGTTAATGATCGCATTAGTTGTTGCTAAGAACGGGCGCCCTAGAATAACCGGTATCTGATTTTCTGGATCAGGCACAGGTCTGGTATCAAGCACAACAAAGTCCACTGGATAAATAAATTTATCCACTTCAATCAAAACATCCTCTATGACACCATGAGGGATTTTCACAGACCTATCAGCTAACTCCAGAGTCATCTGAGTCGGTTTCAACTCGCCTAGACTTAGCTGAAGGTACACATGGTACGACAGTAAGTTCACACTTGCTCCTAAATTGAGTAAGGCTCTTTCTACCCGGTAGTTTCCTATTGTGTAAGCTATGGTTGGGGAACCTGGGTCTTTGTACTTAAGGGCCGTACTACTCTGTATAATTGAACTTACATGACTAGCTAGAAAAGCTTTCTTATGTACGCTAAGTTTTCGCTTTCGCGTACACATGTCCTTAAGAAACTTGGAGTAAGCAGGAATCTGCCTAATTGCATCTAATAATGGAAGGTTGATAGTGACTTTCTTAAACACTTCCATTATTTCATTAAAATTGGATTCCCTCCTAGTAGGTGCTAACAACCTTGGGTATGGGGCTCTAGGCATAAAATCGGTTCTCTGAGGGTTTGCCTCAGGCTCTTCAGAGGCTTTATCAGTCTCTTCAACTATTGGGTCAGGGTGAACTACAGTTTGTTCACTATCATGCCTAGTTACCTTGTTATCCACTACCTTACCATTCCTAAGGGTACTAATTGCATTCACATGACTGGATGATTTCTCACCAGTCAACATTCCATTGGATCCTCTAGGATTCGGTTCGGGTTGACTAGGGAACCTACCAAGTTCTCGCTCTCTCAGAGCCACAACAATGTCACTGACTTGGGTTTGTAAACTAGAGATAGCTTTTTCTAAGGTATGGAATCTCTGCTCATTCTTTTCGTCATTGCTGGGATGAGTTGGACCAGCCGAATTCTTATAACTGAAGCCTGGAGGACCTTTAGCATTACTAAACTGACCTTGATCCTGGCCTTTCGACCAGGAAAGGTTCGGGTGGTTTCTCCAGCCAGGGTTATAAGATTCCGAATATGGGTCGAACTTTCTCTGATTATCAAATCTAGTGTTATTATAAAGAGCAAAAGCCTGCTCTTCGAATTGGTTGGGCTCTGAACTACTAGCTTGATTCATTTCGACCAGTTCTAGCCTTCTAGATAAGGCTTCTATTTGGGCCTTTGAATCGAAAGATCCTTCTACCCTATTAACATTTCCTCTTCCTAGAAGAATTGTTCTTTTTGGCTCTCTACTGCTCTCCCACTGCTGGGTCTTCTCGGCGATGTCCCTCAGAAGTTTCATCGCCTCAGCAGGAGTCTTACTGTCGAACCCTCCGGTTGACAAAGACTCGACCAAGGTCTGGGCATTGGGATAATAAGTCATTGAACCTATCTACATACACATACAGAGACCCTCCCTCTAGCTGGGAAAACGTGCATATTTTCTGCCTAACATACGAAATTTTGTTCCTAGGGAAGAACTTCTGAATAAAAGCTGAAGTAAGTTGGGCATAGGTTTCAATTGACTGAGGAGCCAAGCTATGCAGCCACGACTTGGCTTTATCTCTTAGTGAAAAGGGAAATAGTCTAAGTTTAATAGACTCGTCATTCAAGTCTCTAATTCTGATCGTGCTACATATTTCCTCGAATTCCCTAACATGAAAATAGGGATTTTCGTTTTCTTTTCCTAAGAATAATGGGAGCATCTGGATAATTCCGGGTTTCAGTTCGTACGCTTCAGTAGCGGCTAACTTGATGCAAGATGGACGTGAGGTCCGGGTTGGATTCAACAAATCCTTCAGAGATGTCATTGCTGACACCGTCTCGGGAGTGACTAGTTCACTCTCAGTTGGATTCTCAAGGTCAAGGTGAACTACAAGTCTTCCACTGATTAACCTACCTTGAGGGTCTCTATTCCAAGTTCGCCTTAAGGGCGTTCTTGGCATGCAAAAATTAAATTCTAACAAGAAATTTATCAAACACAATCGTGCCCTGACTCAACCAAATCAAACCTAAATCTAGCAAACAACAAGCATGATGGTTCCACTTAGATTGTCTCTAGACCAGCTTCTATTCTTTCAGAAGGCAACTGGTTACAATTTTAGCGAATCTCTCTGAGCGATCCGAGTTAAATCAAGTTGAAGAGAAACAGGAGAAGCTCAATGGAGCTTGGATACCCCTGTCTCTTTGGCACGTTTCCCTGGGTTACAGGGCGGCTCTAATCAACTTTAATCTAATCTTCCTGCTTTTTGAGTTAGGCTAATAAGGTAATCAATACAGTCCTTCCAACCGATTTTCCTATAAGCTCGTTACCTTATCGGTCTCTTTCTAGTCAATATTTTAGGCTTTAGGTTCGCGTAGGTTTCGTTTTCCTAAGGCGGGCAAGAAGGAGATGGTGATGAAATCCGAAACCTTATCTTGTATGGCCAGGCCTTGCCCTTTACTATGCAAAAAATTAAGTTCCGTATTCAGTAACTCAACATATATGCATACAAAGGCGTCCAGAAAACCCACTGACAGGAGATTCGTGGGTTGGTCGAAATTTACCTCCCGTACTAGACGGGCGGCGAACCGTTGGATTCGACTCGGGCCACTAATATCCTTTTTAATAGTGTGCGAACCCGAGGAGCCGAGACAATATCGTAATTGTCGTCCGTCCCTGCACACAGTTTGATATTTAAAATTACCCTTCCGTAGGGTTTAAAAATAATAAAAAAGTCCAAAGTCCAAAAATAATGTCCAAAAGTGTCCGAAAATAAAAAAAATTACAAAAATAATTAAAAAACCCTAATACAATTTTCTAAATTAATTAAAACTAATTAAAATAAACTAAAAATCTAATTAAGAAAAATAAAATAAAATCTTCGATCTTCTTTTTCGTTCTTTAAGCTTTTCCCTTTAACTCCAAGTCTTTAGCTTTAATTCCAAAACTTTGGCTTACTTCCTTTCGATCCAAAATTCAACCTGTAGCAAAAAGAGAAATACCAAAAGAAACGTAAAATAGAACAAAGTAAAATAATAAAAATAAAAATGAAAACCTAAAAATAAATCTAAAACCCTAAACCTAAAAACAAGTCCGCGTCGGCGGCGCCAAAAATTGATGTGATTTTATATAGTGGTAAAAAGAGGTTCGATTCTCGAACTTGTGAAGGTAATGATTTTAGAAAATATTGGACTAAATCTAAACTAATAAAAATCAGGAAAATAAACTAGAGAAGATTTTTAGGAAATATGGAGAAAACTAGGAATCAGGGTTCAGTTATTTCTAACAATTTATGTGATTAATCATGTAATTCTTTTTAACAATTTAATTCAAGTTTGCCAAAAATATGTTTTCTAGAAGAATAATTGTAAATCCTAAGCATGGAAAATCAAGAGTAATTAACTAAGCATGACCCATCAAAAGAGAACACAACTATTTAATAAAAACCATTTTTTTCTAATTTAAATCCATGCAAATAATAATAAAAGAATTATAAATAATTAATTAAAAATAGACTTACCACATAAAATTGAAAGATAAACCT